>JASANA010003526.1:0-13416 GCA_030248095.1 Ptycholaimellus sp. GST1_10 | reverse complement strand
TCAATATCAGGCCAATAAACTTCTCCTGTTTACAGAAATCAGCAGCCAATTCCAATCGAAGCAACGAGCTGCTGACGCTGCTGAAGAAAGTGCCTGAGGTGTCTGTGAGAATCATGGACTGCCTGGGGCGTCGCTGACTGGGACAACTTTCAACTCACCTCTCAGACACTCGCCAGTTTGGTGAAGCGCCACTCCCCGTGTCCGCTCCCTCCACCTGGAGTTCAGCTGCAACTCGGATATCCACTCCCACGAATCCAACTCCCCAGTATCCAGCTCATATTCTCTTTTCCTGGCCCTCTGCCACCAACGCTACTACAGCTACGAAGAGGACTTTGTGAGCGTTACCTTCGGTCACCCATTCAACTACAACGAAGATAAGCTACGGCGCCAGCTTGCCTACGAGAAAGGCGCCCTTGGCAGCCTCCTTCGAATCCTGGCCAGCCGCTACAATCTGAGCCACCTAACAGCCCTCCACATTCGCGTTCGCTCCTCCCTGGGCATGGAGCCCTGGCTCCCACAGCTCCAGCGCCTGGCCGCCCGCTTCTGCGGCATTCCACATCTCTGCCTGAACCTGGAGGACTTAGACGTGGAGGTCGTGAGTGAGGTCGTGGAGCAGATGTCGTGGCTGCCCAACACTGTCTCTCGCCTCCAGGGCCTCCATGTAGACGCCATCACGCTGGAGGCACTGCTGCCCTCACTTCAGCAGTCCCAGCTAACGGAGCTCTCGCTCTACGCTTACACTAATCTGCAGCACCTGCCCCTCCTTCAGCTGCCGACCACTCTGCAGCGTTTGGAGCTCAAGGCGCTCGGAGAGGAGGAGGATGGGCGGGTGCTCTGCGACCTGCTGCGACACTACCCACGCTGCGGCAGCTTATCCTGACCAACGGCGAGATTGTGCTCCAATGCCTGTTCAGGCTGTTGGAAACTTGCCAGAGCGCTGGAAGGAGCATGGTTTTTTCCGCCGACCTTTATATGGACTTTGATGGAGGCGAGGTAAGCCCGGAAAACGGAAAGAAGCTCCTCAAAGAGAAGCTGGCCAGTTTTCTGGAAGCGAATCCTTCTCTTCGGCTGCGCTTCGATACAGAAAATGACCTGTTTCAATTCTCGCTCCTCTTTACCAGCCTAGAACTTCCTCAATTTTCAGTTGAATTTCAATGTTATTTATTGATTGACCTTAAATATGCATGATCTTGAATATGTGTTCTTCAATTAAATGTTTTGGATCAAGTGTTAAGCAAACAATTGGACAAAGCGATCAATGAATTAATGTTGAATATTTTAATGCACACTGGAATGCATAACTACGCATATCTCGAAATTCAAATTCAAGCGATTCAACAAACTAGGCTGCAATTTTGTATGAATGTGGATGGGTTCGGGTGGGTTGTTATGCATTTTGCATCAGGAATCTTTATAGATTTACTAAAACTTGCCAAAAGAAACTAGCTGCTATTTACTGAATAAACTATATTTGTATGGATCAATTGTTATGAAAGCTCTATAAAAAGGACAAGGGAAAGAGGGGATTGAAAAATCCGGTCGCAAGTGAGTAGAGGCAAAAGGGCACTTGATGCCTGCTTGAAAGACAGGCTTTCTGAAAGCAGACTGGATTGGCGTGGATCGGAAGCGAAGAGGATGAGCCAACGCCAACAGCCTTTCTCTATTGACACTCCACTGCCTGGGGAGAACTCAAAACCTCTCCGCTCAGCCCGCCCCTCCCGCCACCTCTCAACAACTCCGCCAACCCACTAAACCCCCACAATCAAAAGAGCCAGCATGAAACTTCTACTCCCGCTTCTTCTCCTCTTATCTCTTGTCCAGCCAGGTGCTACTTCTCAAGTCTGCGAACTATGCTGTCCTTGATTGCTGCTTTGGTTGTGAAGGTGGAGGTGTGCAGTGCTACGTATGCAACGACTTGGACTGCTTCAGCTCCAATACTATGAGCACCTGCACTGCGCCTGCCTGCGTACGAAGGGAAACGCGTCAAATCGGTTACTGCCGCTGCTCAATTGGCCTGGCTGCAAGTGAATGTTAGGGCAACGACGATTGTCGCTCGGCTGTGCTGCGAGCGGTGCGACGGGCTGTGTGGACGTGGGTGGGGGCTCGGGGACGCAGTGTGTATGTAGAGACAGAGACTACTGCAACTCCGCTGCTTTGCCCACTACGTTTTTCGTCTTCCTCTTTACTTTGCTTTTCATTACATTTCAGTGTCAATAAATAATTACTTTTCCACATACAGAGACAGACAGACAAAGTCAGTCAATCAAACAGACACTGCACTGCTTGATTCCGAAAGAGCCCTCCAGGACACTCCCAGACATTTCCGAAAGTTCAGAACACTCCCGGGGGTTTTTCTGAAGTTCTTGCGCTGGCTACGCCCTACTCCTGGTACTATTGTCAGTCCTTGGTCGCACACGACTTATGGTGGTAGCTGTAGTAGCTCCCTATCGGTCGCTACAGCCAAGATAAGCCTCCAAAAAAATTTTGGAAAAGGAAATTTTGGGCGGTCCCAAAAAGTAGTCCGGGAGTGTTCTGGCCCCCGAAAAAGAGATTCATAGCAGAGATTTCTCAATTCAGTAAAAAAGTAAAAAAGGAGCAGGATGAAGACAGTATTAGAGGGACCAGAGTAGAGAGAGGGAAAGAGGACGGAGAGGAGTGTAAAGGTGAGGCTAGCGGCGACGAAGCTCAGAGGGCGGCACCTGAGCGAGGTTGTCGCTCCAGCAGCCGCGCAGGGGGTCCAGGTTGTCCAGGCACTTGATGAGCGAGGGATCGGCGGACAGTCGCGCCGGGTCGCACGTCCGCTGGCAGATCTCCCACGAGCCCGTCTCCAACCACTCCTCTTTGCTGCCAACTAAAGCGTGGAATGGGGAGGGAACATAGCCCCTGTTGGCGCAGCACTGGCTCTGGTCCTTGTCCTGCGAGGCACAGCTGACCACCTCCGCCCTCTGCGGCCCGCGCGGACAGGCTGTCGACGTGAACGCTCGCAGGATCTACACTCCCAATGCCCCGCTACTTTTGGACAGAGGAGGGAAAGCTGGGCAGACGTTGAGTTTGGTGAAGAAGCCGAAGTTGCAGAAGTCCAGGCAGGGGCTGCCCATCAGCCCTGCTGCCACTCTCTTCTCACAGCAGGCGTACAACTTCTGATCTGGGGTCTGAACCCATTGCCCATTTTTTATAGCGGCAACCTCCGGAGATTAGATGAACCATGCTATCCACTGCAGGCTCCTCCTCAGACTCCTCCTCGGATTCGGACTCGGACTCTGGGCTGGCGGGCACTCCGCATCGCTCCTTGCACTCCTCCGCGCAGTCCGCCTGCATTCGCTCCGTGGAGCAGAAGCCGCAGTGGAAGTACGCACACTCAACACCTTTTCGATGAGCCAAGCAAGAAGGGCAGGATTTAGATGGCAACTTGGGACCAGGCCGGTATTTCAGCCCCTACAAAGCCGGCCAAGCAGAGCAGCAGCGTTCCTTTCATCACTCTGCGTCTGATGCCTAGGCCAGAAACTGATCAATGAGACTGATTGTTTTGCGCAGTGCCTTGGTTGCAGGGAAGTTGCTTTGGAGGGGAAGGCAGGGCTGGCGTCAGGTGAGCTGACGCAGTTAATTGTTCCCCGTCTGCGCCTTTTAAGACTCCAGCACTTGCGCCTTGTTTTTCGGCACAAGACAGGGTCTACGAACTACCATCCATGCTTTGATGGGGCGGTAAACATTATAACGTTGGTTATATTGACCCTAAAAATATCTCGTATTTCAAGTTTATCTGCGATTGAAGTGGGGGAAATTAGTCTTTTAGATTTGAATGAACATTAAATTTAGCAACTGAAGTGAGTGAAATATTTTCCATGGACAAAGTAAAATTGTGACCTTTTGTGCATTTAAAAATAAAAAGTCCAATACAATAAATTAACTTTTGTAAAGATAAGAGTTCATCTAACTTATTGGATAATTAATTTTGACAAAATATAATAAAAATTAGTGTTTTATATAATATTTTTGACAGCGAAGTGGGCCCGAAGAGCCCGCTTCGCGGTCTATACATGTGACTACTTTTTGTCTGTGTATATATATTTATTTTCATCTGCAATGGCCGAGGCCTCACGAATTCTCAACGGATTTTTTTTTCACCTATCATTCTAACCAAACCTAACAAACCTTTTTCACCTAACAAATACTATCATTTCAACTTTTGAAATATAAGGAAGCTGAAAATTAAAATAGTTCTAATTTTAAACCAGATAGAAGCAAATAGGCATAATATTCGTAATTTACATCCATAATTATCTACATGGTCAGTGTTTTTGGAGTCAAGAACTTTTTAGAATGGTCTAAGACGAAGTTGCTGATGACATGCTTGTGAACTGAAACCGTTTATGACCCAAAAATTGATGTTTTGATCTAAATAAACCTCAAAGGTGCAACATATCAAAACGGACGCTCCGGTCGCGCCATCCCAATCTTAAGACTTATTGAATGATTGTTTGAAATAGAAATAAATAATTGGTCAATAATAACTAAATCCAACAATATTACAATGAACGTGAATTTTCAGCATGCAGACGGAGCTGTGAAAAGGAGAGTTAGAATGTGAATGATGATAGGTTGCAATAATAAGCTGGCAAATATATGACTCATTGAACTATTTTTTGTTATTATCCTAATTTACTTAAATATGGAAATATAAATGCTCAGACGAACAAAAGATTAAAATGAATAATGAATGATCTACTAAAACCATTTTTGCATTCAGTGCACAAGCATCAACCCACAATTCCATTCAACCATGTATTTAGAAAACGCGCATCCCTAACATGGAAACCTGGATTTGCGTTGTTATCCACTCGATAGGATTCCTATTATCCTGGTAAGTTTACATTTATAATAAGTTCTTAAGCAGTAAAGAGTGAGAGTAAAATCTGGGTTATCTGTGAAAATGCGCAGTCACGCTTGGGGGCCTATGCGCATTCACCTGCCTTCAGCAATCGAAGCCTCCATAAATTTAAAAGTATGAAATCACAAAAAACGAATGGAACTACTGGAACACTTGGAAACCACTGCTATTTTTGCATTCTCCCTCTCGCTCCAAGCCACTAGCCTGTAAGGCCAATATCAGGCTTGCTCATTACATGGCAGACCTTGTCAATCGATAAGTCGGCTCAAATAGACAAATAAGCTTCATTTTATGTTTCGCGATTTTTGAGTGTTAGGCAAAAATATTCTAAAGTTCTTTCAAAGCAGCCATGTTACAGGGTTTACGTAGCATTGCTGTCCCTGCCGCATCACTTCGTTTGGCCGGCCCGAATATTGCAAGGCTACTCGGATGACCCTGAATGGGATCTATTTGATGGGTTATTTTCTCACTTTCTTCCAGTGAAATGAAATTACATTTTTGGAAGGTTTTTCCTCCAGAATCATTATTTTCTGCTCGTCTTGGCTGCTCATTCTTTGCTATTCAACGGCCTCAGAGCGTGTCCCATACATCCGGTTCCTACCTTTACTTGCATCCGAATGCATGTATCACCATTTATTTTCTCCATTTACTGCTCAGAAATTGAACGACTTTTGGTTGCGACGGGACAATAGAGCGATCAAATTGCAGGCTATAGCAAGATGGCTAAGTTGCTTTGGCTCCCATCTTCTTCTTTGCTGGAGTCTTGGGTTGACTGATTCTTGAATGAGGTGGAAAAATAATAAGGAGATTTGGCAGTTGGTTTCTGATGACGGTTCACATCTCTTTCCTGCTGGCATCTTTTGTGGCTCTTTATTTTGCCGCAAAATGTCAAGTCCAAGGCCCCGTCTCCTGGATTTGTGGATTTAGCCTGCTCTTTACCATTCAACGTCAGTTTTTCCATCATGCTCTTTTATATAAAATTTCACGATTTGCCATTGCTTGATGTGGCAATGCTTTGAGCTAATTGAACTCGATTGACAGATGGATCTTTTGGTTTTCACTGGTCAGGGGCCAGCTTTCACGTAGGAGTCTACGCCTTTTTCCAGATTGTCAGCTTTCGCTTCCAATCGAACAAAGCACCTGATCTCGCATTCGTCCCTGAAGTAAGCTATTTCATTTAAGGGGCAGGATTTGATGGACTAAATAGGGTGGGGTTCCACTTTTGCAAATCAAAGTTTCTCCTACTTTTTTTCACTTCCACCATTCAAGGCAATTTAGTTCTCATATTTGGGACACCATTCTTGTGCAAATATTGAAAATCGAAATGTTCGATTTTGGGAAATTACAATTTTTGCAAAAATGTTACCGAAATTGAAGTGCACCAGCTTGTTTGTTTCCAAATTACCTTTCGATTCATAGATAATAATACACATTTATCTAAAATTTATAAAACCAACATTTTCAAAAACTGAATTTACTGGTTTCAAAGGCCAAAACAAGTGCATATCACAAAAGTGCTCATATCAGGTCAACCAGCCCGTTATTCTGCAAACTGGTAGCACTGAGATGAGAGCAAAATTGCGGCTAGTAGCCCGGAGAAAATTCCACTTTCGAAAAGTAAAAATCCCCTCATTGAGCCTATCTTGAGTCTATGAGACTCTGCGTCTTACTAATTGAATGGACAAAGAATTTTACTGACGCAGTTATTGAATTTCTTGGAATACGTCCTATACCTTCCTTATAAAGTCCTGCTCATCATGCCCTACTCCTTCTTTCGCCATCGCCTTGAGGAAAGACAAAAGGTTACCATATATTTTGCCAAAAAAGCCTATCAAAATGTAAATATTAGGTTCTGGAAAGTGGCAAGGGACGACGGGTTCTATTATACGCAGCTCGAATAAGCTTCTGGTGGGCAGTTCGTGAGGGAATCGGGCGAGTTTGCCTCATACATCGCGTCAGCCGCACCATAGAGCTTCTAGGGCCCAGTCGCTGGCTTCTTGGGGCGCTCACCCTCGTCAAGGGTCACAGCTCAACTCATGCCTGCAACCTCTTCACCAGTTCTGTCCTGTGTCTGCAGGGACAGAGTTCCAGCTGAAGTTCCTGGTGCTGTTCGGGGCAGCTGCCTGCTTTGCCCTGCTGGACGGGATGCAGCCTTTGCCACTGCCCATCTGCACCGCTCGCGTGGCCGACTATCGACTCCTCTGGCGACACTTCGACACCGGTCATTCCACTTCCTCCCAGCCTCCCCTCTCAACCTCCACTCCACAGGCTTGTATCACTTCCTCAAGCTCCACGTCATGCAGCCGCTTCGCAGCACCTCAGCCTCTCGAAGTGGGCGAGCGATTGCACGATTCTTCGGCGGTCTTCTTGTCTTCTCCGGTTCACCATATTTCGGCCATTCAAACCTTCAAAATAGTGCATTGCAGTGGTTGGCATCTGGCACAATGCGCAGTGGAGCGCATCTGCACGCATCTGGGTCACCGTCAGCTTCATCGTCAACACACTGATGAGTACAGCTTGGCTGGCTCAGTTCCAGCGCCTCATATCTATGAAGGAGAGAGTGTGCAGGTGGAGTGGAGGGAGTATTTGAATGTCATGAAGGCCTGGCTAACTGGTGGGCTGGTCGAAGTGCAATGTGTCGAAAGCGGCTGTCAGCGCTGGCTTTGGTGCCCTGTTTGTATGCTTCTTGGGCCACTGCTACCTACTTCTTGCTGCCGGACAGAAAGGTAGCTGCCCATCACCTCAATATTGCCCCTGTGAAAGAGAAATAATGAATGAGAAATGAGCTTGCAGATCGGAGACGCCTGGGTTCGCCTCTTCATCGTGGAAGATTATTGGAATGAGCCTGGGACGCTTCGTTGGCTCTTAGGCTTTGCCTTCGTGTACTGCTGCTGCTTTGCTTCCATTCAAGTTTGTTTTTGCTAATTAAACGCCATTTTCATGCGTTTTTTTATCAGATGCAATGCTGGTTGAGCCGCAATGAAGAGGAGGTGGCTGCCAAAAAAAGCCTCTGATTAAGTCCAGATTATTTTGTTGGAGCCCTTTATCTTATTCGTGTTTTGCGTTTTTTCCCAACTGCTATGATGTCTATTTGATTAACTGGAGTATTTGTCAAAAGCGATAAGAATAACATCAAATTACCTCCGCCCCCACTCAACTTTTAATTTCTGCTCAATTCATTTCGCTATCATAATGGTGTACAGTCATTTCTGGAAACGATCAAATATGACGTTTATTTAGACCCCAAAATATGACTGTAAGACGTCACTTGTGTATAAAATTAATTTGAATGGTAGAATTTTTAATTCAGAAGCTGTATTGTTGTTTGAGTTGACAATGCAAAGCCTTTTGCTTGCTTCCGCTCATTTAAAGCGAAGTGTAAGTAAAAGTGCGCGAAAATGGCGCAAAAGCATTTCTAACATTACGCATTCGTTGCAAGCACAGAACAAATTGAGCGCAATCATTCCTTGGGCGAAAAACTAAGGAATGCAAATCTCCACAGCTGGCAGCGAAGTTGAGGGCAAACATCTGTTCAAACATGATTATATATACGTTTCAATCCGGTGATGATGCTGTGACAGAAAGACGGAGGAGTGCAGCAACATCAGTGCTTTCTTGGTTTTCTTGCTTGCTACAGTTTAGGAGCAAAAGCTAGATGCCCTGACAACTAGGCCATCTGCGAGCAGGAGTAGAACTGGCAGGAAGTGGAACTCTACTGAGCAATCTACAAGAGGGCGTGGATGATCAAACTGCACACAGACATGGCAGTGGAAAGCTTGGCTTGGCTGCTACGAGACGCAAGAGGGAGAGAAGAAGCGCCTAGAAATCATTATCGTCATCCTTGCGATCATGGTAGATTTCAGCCTCCTCGTTTCCTTCCAATACTGCCGTCCTACAATCGCCTGGCTTTGGCAGTGGAAAGCTTGGGGTCGCTATATCGCCCTGGCGCAGAATGAGGAGCTGATGGAGGAAGAGCTGGTGGGGCTGTGCGGTGAACTTTACAAGTACTCAGGACAATTTGGGCCACTGCCAGGCATGTTTCGCCTGTGCAATGAGTGGCGGCTAAGGAATGACGCCCTCTCTGTCATTCGCTGCAAAGGAGCCTTGGAGGCCGAAGAGGTGCGACCGGAGCTAGCGGGCAAGATGAAGGCATTCTTCTGCTCTACTTTGGATGGATGGTAAAAAGGGTGAGCACGAATCAGGGCGTGGTGATGGGGCAGCAAGCAGCGGAAACAATGATCATGCCCGAGAACAGCACTGTAGGCGGGCGGGGTGAGGAGTATTAGAAGACAATCATGGGTAGGAGAGGAGAATGTGTTGCGTGCAGCCCAGAACTGCGTGTAGCCCTGCGTGCGCCCAGAACATCACCCACGTGTACCTCGTCCTCCAACAGGTTCTCCGCAAAGCACCGCTCCTGCCTAAAGGCCTCTGCCCATTTTTTTCTCCCAGAAAAATGAAAGAATATTGATAGTTGGCATGACCAAGAAGCGGAAAGGCCATTCCGGACAGAGCTCTACGCGGAGCCACGAGCGGAGGTGAGTTAGTGAATAGTGAGCGCATTTCTTGATAGAACAATGTTGGCCTTACAGAAGGGCCTTACAGCGCCCGCCGGATGACGCATTGCCGACACTGGGAGACCTGGTCGTCAATGCCGAGCTCGACGACGCTCTACATCGGCTTCACTGCTACGAGACAGAAGAAGGAGAAGCGAAACGGCAGGAAGTCATCAGCAGCCTAGCAGAACTGGTACATTCACTTTCTTGCTTTCGTTTTAACACTGCCGTCCTGCACTGCCTATCCTTGGCAGTGGAATGTCTCTTGACAGAACAATGTTGGCTTTACAGAAGGGCCTTACGGCGCCCGCCGATGACGCGTTGCCGACACTGGGAGACCTGGTCGTCAATGCCGAGCTCGACGACGCTCTACATCGGCTTCACTGCTACGAGACAGAAGAAGGAGAAGCGAAACGGCAGGAAGTCATCAGCAGCCTAGCAGAACTGGTACATTCACTTTCTTGCTTTCGTTTTAACACTGCCGTCCTGCACTGCCTATCCTTGGCAGTGGAATGTCTCTTGACAGAACAATGTTGGCTTTACAGAAGGGCCTTACGGCGCCCGCCGATGACGCGTTGCCGACACTGGGAGACCTGGTCGTCAATGCCAAGCTCGACGACGCTCTACATCGGCTTCACTGCTACGAGACAGAAGAAGGAGAAGCGAAACGGCAGGAAGTCATCAGCAGCCTAGCAGAACTGGTACATTCACTTTCTTGCTTTCGTTTTAACACTGCCGTCCTGCACTGCCTATCCTTGGCAGTGGAATGTCTCTTGACAGAACAATGTTGGCTTTACAGAAGGGCCTTAGGGCGCCCGCCGATGACGCGTTGCCCACTCTGGCAGACCTAGTCCTCAGCGCGGAGCTTGACGACGCCTTACATCGGCTTCACTGCTACGAGACAGAAGAAGGAGAAGCGAAACGCAAGGAAGTCATCAACAGCCTCGCAGAACTGGTACATTCACTTTCTTGCTTTCGTTTTAACACTGCCGTCCTGCACTGCCTATCCTTGGCAGTGGAATGTCTCTTGACAGAACAATGTTGGCTTTACAGAAGGGCCTTAGGGCGCCCGCCGATGACGCGTTGCCCACTCTGGCAGACCTAGTCCTCAGCGCGGAGCTTGACGACGCCTTACATCGGCTTCACTGCTACGAGACAGAAGAAGGAGAAGCGAAACGCAAGGAAGTCATCAGCAGCCTCGCAGAACTGGTACATTCACTTTCTTGCTTTCGTTTTAACACTGCCGTCCTGCACTGCCTATCCTTGGCAGTGGAATGTCTCTTGACAGAACAATGTTGGCTTTACAGAAGGGCCTTAGGGCGCCCGCCGATGACGCGTTGCCCACTCTGGCAGACCTAGTCCTTAGCGCGGAGCTTGACGACGCCTTACACCGGCTTCACTGCTACGAGACAGAAGAAGGAGAAGCGAAACGCAAGGAAGTCATCAGCAGCCTCGCAGAACTGGTACATTCACTTTCTTGCTTTCGTTTTAACACTGCCGTCCTGCACTGCCTATCCTTGGCAGTGGAATGTCTCTTGACAGAACAATGTTTGCTTTACAGAAGGGCCTTAGGGCGCCCGCCGATGACGCGTTGCCCACTCTGGCAGACCTAGTCCTCAGCGCGGAGCTTGACGACGCCTTACATCGGCTTCACTGCTACGAGACGGAAGAAGGAGAAGCGAAACGCCAGGAAGTCATCAGCAGCCTCGCAGAACTGGTACATTCACTTTCTTGCTTTCGTTTTAACACTGCCGTCCTGCACTGCCTATCCTTGGCAGTGGAATGTCTCTTGACAGAACATGTTGGCTTTACAGAAGGGCCTTAGGGCGCCCGCCGATGACGCGTTGCCCACTCTGGCAGACCTAGTCCTCAGCGCGGAGCTTGACAACGCCTTACATCGGCTTCACTGCTACGAGACAGAAGAAGGAGAAGCGAAACGCCAGGAAGTCATCAGCAGCCTCGCAGAACTGGTACATTCACTTTCTTGCTTTCGTTTTAACACTGCCGTCCTGCACTGCCTATCCTTGGCAGTGGAATGTCTCTTGACAGAACAATGTTGGCTTTACAGAAGGGCCTTACGGCGCCCGCCGATGACGCGTTGCCGACACTGGGAGACCTGGTCGTCAATGCCGAGCTCGACGACGCTCTACATCGGCTTCACTGCTACGAGACAGAAGAAGGAGAAGCGAAACGGCAGGAAGTCATCAGCAGCCTAGCAGAACTGGTACATTCACTTTCTTGCTTTCGTTTTAACACTGCCGTCCTGCACTGCCTATCCTTGGCAGTGGAATGTCTCTTGACAGAACAATGTTGGCTTTACAGAAGGGCCTTAGGGCGCCCGCCGATGACGCGTTGCCCACTCTGGCAGACCTGGTCGTCAATGCCGAGCTCGACGACGCTCTACATCGGCTTCACTGCTACGAGACAGAAGAAGGAGAAGCGAAACGGCAGGAAGTCATCAGCAGCCTAGCAGAACTGGTACATTCACTTTCTTGCTTTCGTTTTAACACTGCCGTCCTGCACTGCCTATCCTTGGCAGTGGAATGTCTCTTGACAGAACAATGTTGGCTTTACAGAAGGGCCTTAGGGCGCCCGCCGATGACGCGTTGCCCAATCTGGCAGACCTAGTCCTCAGCGCGGAGCTTGACGACGCCTTACATCGGCTTCACTGCTACGAGACAGAAGAAGGAGAAGCGAAACGCCAGGAAGTCATCAGCAGCCTCGCAGAACTGGTACATTCACTTTCTTGCTTTCGTTTTAACACTGCCATCCTGCACTGCCTATCCTTGGCAGTGGAATGTCTCTTGACAGAACAATGTTGGCTTTATAGAAGGGCCTTACGGTGCCCGCCGATGACGCGTTGCTGACACTGGGAGACCTGGTCGTCAATGCCGAGCTCAACGACGCTCTACATCGGCTTCACTGCTACGAGACAGAAGAAGGAGAAGCGAAACGGCAGGAAGTCATCAGCAGCCTAGCAGAACTGGTACATTCACTTTCTTGCTTTCGTTTTAACACTGCCGTCCTGCACTGCCTATCCTTGGCAGTGGAATGTCTCTTGACAGAACAATGTTGGCTTTACAGAAGGGCCTTACGGCGCCCGCCGATGACGCGTTGCCGACACTGGGAGACCTGGTCGTCAATGCCGAGCTCGACGACGCTCTACATCGGCTTCACTGCTACGAGACAGAAGAAGGAGAAGCGAAACGGCAGGAAGTCATCAGCAGCCTAGCAGAACTGGTACATTCACTTTCTTGCTTTCGTTTTAACACTGCCGTCCTGCACTGCCTATCCTTGGCAGTGGAATGTCTCTTGACAGAACAATGTTGGCTTTACAGAAGGGCCTTAGGGCGCCCGCCGATGACGCGTTGCCCACTCTGGCAGACCTAGTCCTCAGCGCGGAGCTTGACGACGCCTTACATCGGCTTCACTGCTACGAGACAGAAGAAGGAGAAGCGAAACGCCAGGAAGTCATCAGCAGCCTCGCAGAACTGGTACATTCACTTTCTTGCTTTCGTTTTAACACTGCCGTCCTGCACTGCCTATCCTTGGCAGTGGAATGTCTCTTGACAGAACAATGTTGGCTTTACAGAAGGGCCTTACGGCGCCCGCCGATGACGCGTTGCTGACACTGGGAGACCTGGTCGTCAATGCCGAGCTCGACGACGCTGTGCAGCTTCAGAGTGACGACATTGAACTTTGGCCGTCTAGGCTCTTATCTGCTCCTATTTAACTCCTGCTTTTCGCCCTCGTCAGTCAGTTATTCATGCTTTCAACCTCTTAGCAATCTTGGTATGTAGTAAAGAACGGAAGGCTTGGTGGTGGTGAACCAGATGCTTAAGCTCGACAACATGGCCAGCTTCATGCACTAGCACACCGTCCATCGCTTTGGCGACAGCGACGAGCTCACCAACCTCCACAGCGGCATCGCTACAGTCTACGCCCAGCCCTCCTCCTTGCCATGGGGAGTTGGGT
>JASANA010003525.1:0-15137 GCA_030248095.1 Ptycholaimellus sp. GST1_10 | reverse complement strand
ACTGTTATTGCAATTTATAAGAAAAAGGGCCCAGCTGACTCACCTACCTCCTACCGCCCAATCACTCTGCTCCCTACATTGTCTAAATGCTTAGACAAGATTCTCGCGAAACACCTGAGAACTGAGCTAGAGCACCTTTCAATCCTCCCATTCAACATGCATGGATTCCGGCCAAAAAGATCAACTATCTCAAACCTCATCTCATACCGTGCCTACCTAGCAGAGCATGTTTCACTGGGTAGGGTGGTAGATGTGGTTTACACGGATTTCAGCAAAGCCTTTGACCGCGTCTCCCACCCCAAATTGCTGCACATCTGCCACTCTCTGGGTTTCAGCACAAACCTCCTGCGCCTCCTGGAAGCCTTCACTGTGGGATGGTCCTTCTGTGTATGCGTCGGCTCCTCCCTTTCCCCTCCTCAACAGGTTCCATCCTCCATAGTGCAAGGTGGTGCATGTAGCCCGGTCCTATTCAATGTCTACCTCTTACCCCTTGCCTGGCAGCTCAACCAGATACACGGGATCAGCTGCTGGTTCTATGCAGATGACCTCCGCATTGCATCCTGCCCTGGCCCCTCTGGACACTCAGCCCAACTGCAAACAGCCCTGGAGACGCTCAATGCATGGTCTCAGAAATGGCAGCTTCCACTAAGCCCTGAAAAGTGTTTTGTGATGCGGATAGGCGATGGGGAGGCTGGAGTTTACCGCCTGGGCCTGACGGTACTACAGGTAGAGAAAAAGGGCACCAGCACCCGCGACCTTGGAATCAGAATCTCCAGCAATCTCTCAACCTCCGCCCAGGTTTCCAACGCCATTTCAGCTGCTAACTATGCAGGCTGGCTAACCAAAAAATGCTTTACCACCCGCAACATTTCCACTTTGTCCCAGGCATACATGACATATGTCCTCCCCCATCTAACATATGCCTCCCCATCCTGGGCCCCCACCTCCCGGGCAGAGCTGAAGCGGCTAGAAGGAGTCCAAAGAGCCTATTCTCGTTTTATCTTTGCCCGGTCCAATAGGCGTCAACGGGGGCTGGGATACAAGGACAGATGTGAGCTCCTAGGCTGGGTTTCAGTTGAGAGCCGCTTAGCATTAGCTGATCTTCTACTGCTCCGTCGCTGCTACATCATCATCCGCAAGGCATATGACTCAGGGACCCTCCAAAGCTCTTCTCAGGCCCCTCCCACCCCTGTCCCTCTCCCACACCTCCTAGACAATAGCTATCTTTTCCTCCATACCCAGCCTTCTCTCTCCAGCCCAGAAGCCCGTCGCCAAATCCACCTCCATAGCTGCCCAGTTTTCTTTGCTAAGGCATGCTCAGGGCTTAGGGGCCGCCATCTCCTAGACCCTCCCACCCCGAGGACTAGCCTGACTGCTGCCACCTGGCCCTATTGGGTACGGGCTTTGTGGAATTCGCTTCGAGAGAGTGTGATCCTAGGTGGCTTAGAGGCGTTCAAGACTCAAGCGCGGCAGCTGGTGGAAGGAGGGCACTGATTCGGCCTGGCCAGCATTCCTCTTCACTCAATCCAAACATGATCACATTGCCCGACGCTAAAAATGCTGTGATTTTCAACTGCTGCCTCTTTTTTCTCAGTTTGGCTGCTACCGTGAGGTGCAGCCTTCTCAGCATAAAAGCTGTCACCTCAAAAAAATGCCCCTGATTAGCAGAAAATGTTTGATCCGAATCTGGGACTAGAGGGAATAGTGCGGAAATTTTTGATTTGGCTCTGGTTGCGTTTCTGCTATGCCTTGTGGCCCATCCGGAGAGCTTAGTAATAGTTGATGCTACAGGTGGGCTAGGCGACAGGTGATGCTCTCCCCCCTACAGGGGGGCTGGGTGACAGGTGTTGCTCGCCCCCCCCCCCCCCCCCTACAGGGGGGCTGGGCGACGGGTGTCGCCCTCCCCCCCTACAGGGGGGTGCCGCGACGTCGCCCTCCCCCCCTACAGGGGGGGGGGCAAACTACCTCCCTCCTACAACAGCTTCAACCTCAACTCAAGCCTTCCCCTCAGGTTTTCCAAATCTTTGCCATCAATTTTCCATGGAAAAAAAGAAAAGTTTGAAGCTGGCAGCATTCGCGGCAGGCGTGCTGCTAGGCTGCTTCAAGCGACTCTTTCTCAAGGGCTTCATTCGTCTCCTCAACGCCCAACTGGATGCCCCAGTAGAGCCAGGCGCCCGGAACCTGCCTCTTCGACAGGATTTGCTCAAAGAATCATATATATATATGCTAGGCGTATGCTTGATTTCCTTTGCTTCCTTTGATAAACAATAGAAAACTTTGCAAACAATTCGAAATTTTATCAATATTGTAAATTACCAATGTATATGAAGTTTCATCAATAAATAACAAGCTTTGACTTTATGCGTTGACCCTTATAACACATAAGTATGCTTTGGCTTTCTCTCTAGTTCTCTGTGCCCATTCATAACTAGGGCGCTGTCGCGCCCTAGGATTCAAAACTCCCTGTGTAATAATAGGTAATTATTTAAAATTGTAACATCAGGTCATTTGGTAACTGGGTCAATTGATTGTAACGACCGTCACATATCATTATAATTGGTTTCTGACCCTTTCAATTCACTTATTTTAATGAATCATGTTAAAAGTGAGTAGCCGGGGAGCCGTTCAGAGCAGAGAATTAAAAGGGGGGACTATTTTTGCGCGGCCGAAGGCCGCCTGCCGCGGAGGGCAGGGAAGTCAGAGCTCCGTAGGCCGGAGGTCATGGGTGCGGAGGCCCCGGAGCGTAGCCTAGCATGCGAAGCATTCTAGGCGAAGCGTAGGGGCCGTAGCCAGCTTAAGCAGTTACCCCATTTTTGCGTCCGTCTGTCCGTATATATATATATATATATATATATATATATATATATATATATATATAAAAAAAAAAAAAAAAAAAAAAAAAAAGTAATAAATAAAAAAAAAAAAAAAAAAAAAAAAAAAAAACAAAAAAAAAAAAAAAAAAAAAAAAAAAAACAAATATATAAATATTTATAAAAAAATAAAAAAAAAAAAAAAACAAAAAAAGCTAGGCGTATGCTTGATTTCCTTTGCTTCCTTTGATAAACAATAGAAAACTTAGCAAACAATTCGAAATTTTATCAATATTGTAAATTACCAATGTATATGAAGTTTCATCAATAAATAACAAGCTTTGACTTTATGCGTTGACCCTTATAACACATAAGTATGCTTTGGCTTTCTCTCTAGTTCTCTGTGCCCATTCATAACAAGGGCGCTGTCGCGCCCTAGGATTCAAAACTCCCTGTGTAATAATAGGTAATTATTTAAAATTGTAACATCAGGTCATTTGGTAACTGGGTCAATTGATTGTAACGACCGTCACATATCATTATAATTGGTTTCTGACCCTTTCAATTCACTTATTTTAATGAATCATGTTAAAAGTGAGTAGCCGGGGAGCCGTTCAGAGCAGAGAATTAAAAGGGGGGACTATTTTTGCGCGGCCGACGGCCGCCTGCCGCGGAGGGCAGGGCAGTCAGAGCTCCGTAGGCCGGAGGGCATGGGTGCGGAGGCCCCGGAGCGTAGCCTAGCATGCGAAGCATGCTAGGCGAAGCGTAGGGGCCAAGGCCAGCTTAAGCAGTTACCCCATTTTTGCGTCCGTCTGTCCGCATATATATATATATATATATATATATATATATATATGTGTGTGTGTCCCAGGCCCGTACTCCGCGGTTTTTCAACGAAATTGGCTGATTTTTTGCATGAAGGTCCGCCTAGGCGGTGCCTCGGGACCATTTTTGGTGCTTGGCGTAATTTTTTGAATTTCGCCCAAAACTCAATTTTTTGATGTTTCAAAACACTAAAAATCGTAAATCACTGGTTTTTTCATGAAATTAGCTGAAATTTTGCAGGAAAGTCCGTCTTGGTGATGCCTTGGCACCATTATTAGGGCTTGGCGAAATTCTTCGATTTTCACCCAAAACTCAATTTTTTGATGTTTCAAAATGCGAAAAATTGTAAATCACTGGTTTTTCAATGAATTTTGTTGATTTTTGGCAGATACGTCCGTCAAAGTAATATCTTGAAGCTGGCAAGAGGAAATTTTGAAATATTTAGTATTTATTGATTTATAGTCAAAAACCCAAAATCTTGATGTTTCAAAAATTTGAACAAGCATAAGTCCACGGTTTTTCAATAAAATTAGCTGATTTTTGGTATCTACGTCCATGAAAGTAATATCTTAAAGCTGGCAAAAGGAATTTTTGGTAAATTATTAGTATTTCTCGATTTATAGTTAAAAGCCAAAATCTTGATGTTTCAAAAATCGAAACATGTATAATTCATGGTTTTTTCACTGAAATCTTTTGAATTTTGGCATGCATTTTCATCTAGGTGGTGTCTTGAGGTAAGGCCGCGCATCTTGGCAACCGCCGAGAATACCTTGTTTGGACATAACTTTTTTTGAAAACTGAAAAGATATGAAGTGACTACAGTTTCGGAAAATAGAAACTCGAGCTTTTTTTTGAGCCCAAGAATGTCTCTGTAGGTATTTCCTACGACACACAGCAGCCGTTAACAAAAGGTCACTTTCGACCCCCTGTGTTATAACTTTTGGAGTTTCGCATTTTAGCCCCCGTCCCCATGTTAAAGAGTGATCGCTCCATACTAAATACAACTCCATGTTGGCAGACTGTGCATTGACTCTCGCTGCTACGTCTGGAAGAAGAGCTATTTGGCAACCACCTTTCTAAGGCATTTTATTTTCTCAATAAAGTTCTCTGAAAGTGTTTATTTTTGTCCTTTTTTTGCACGATAAAAAGTAAACTAGCCTGTTATTCTTTTGAAACAGTTATTCTTTTGTGAAATTTGTGAGCATTTATTTTGAAATCTTTTGCAGCAAAACAACTGCATGAACATAGCCAGCATCCGTCCAGCCAATCTTTTCTGTCACAGAACTCACAAAACTTGAAAACGTCATAATGTTCGTCTCGTTCTTGAAGTAAATTCCCAGCAAACGAAAGCCGGCAGCCATCATCGCCAATCGAGTGGCCCCGTAAATTCTGAAATTAAATCTGCCATTTTGTTCGATTTCTAAAATTTAGAGGACTTGGCCAAAAAAAATGGAAAATCAATAGGAACCTGTGCATATTGAACACAGTGATATCTAGTGGCCCGAATGGCAGACCCAGGTAGAAGAGGCCACCAGGGCGGAGTAGACACCAGCTTTTGTGCGCCTCCCTAAAAGGTTTACTTTGCATTTTCTTGCAAAAAATCAACCAAAAAAGCATACTAATAATGCTATTATGCCAGAAAACATCCAACTTTGAGTGACTAGTGGCGGTGAACAGGCATCCAGGCAATGGGTGAAGAGAAATAGTCGAAAGCGCAAACCGAATATCGCCCCAGGGATCCAGAAGGTCACCAAATCTGCCCAGTCCAGCGTGCTCAATGCTGGAAAAAGTGGCCACAAAGTCCAGGCCTGCGTAGTCCCGCCAGTGCCTTGCAATCTCGACCGGGTGTCGAGCTCTGCAAATCTTCCTTCTCTTTCATCCTTTGCAAGAAACTTAAAACTCGGAAAGAGTCGGAAAGAAGAGTTAGAAACTCCTTACTTGTTATTGTTTATATGGTTGTTATTGTTTTCATTTTTTAGGAATTTTGTAAAACTATTGTAATTTTTTTCATCTCATCAAATGGAAGGTAAGTCCAAAAGGCGGGGGCCTACTGCAAGTGGTCGGCAGTAGCGTAAATAGGCTGGTACTCGGCAATAGTGACACTGCGAGCTCCAAAATGCACCGCCACAGTCTCCAGCCAGAGATTGATGGAGCCAATGGTCATGCCCCGCTTCCCTGGTGCCTCTGCGGCCATCGCATGGTAAATTGCTTCTGCCAAAGTCACATTTTAGTCCACCAAAGACTGATGCAGGGGCAGGTCCACTGCTGAACAGATAGAGGCGAGCAAGTGGAACAGCGGCGATTACCAGGCTTAGGGAAGGGACAGGGGAAGGGGGCTGGAGCGCCGCTCCCCTCTTTTCCTTCTTTCTCAGCTCCACCAAAGTGGCGCCCCCCAGGCAGCTTTCCACAACTGTCCATTTGCTCACCATCACAGGCAACCGCTTTCCTGCTTGTACCAGGTCGTGTAGGTTGGGCTCAGGTCGCCTGCTCGCAGCCTCATCAGTTGATTCCACAGTGTGAGCTGCAAAAACACTTACTCCATTCCTGCTTGGATATCTGGCGCAAAATAACGTTGTCAAAATGCAGTACATTCCTGGGGTTCAAATTATTGGCATCGTAACCACTATATTGGTAAATGATTTTCCCAAAACTTCGCATTTCGTAGCTGGAATATCATTGCTGATGATTTGCTAGATGCGTTTGATTCTAATTTGACTCAAAGATCATCCTTTCCGGTGGCCTTCGTTCGGCAGCATTATTAGGTGGAGCAGAGTTGTCGTCAGCCCACTCGGAGAACACGTCATCGCAAGATTTCTGAGGTAGCCGGAGGGATTTTATCTCACCTTTTATAGTTATCACGCAAAATTTCAGAGGTGGTAAAAATTAACAATTGAACCGCTTTGCGCACTAGAATCTAATCGATATCCTAAAGGACAGAAAAGCAGCGTAAATATGGGCTCATCCGAGTTGCAGATGACGGCGTCTGCTTCAGAGATATCATAACCGCTTCTTCGCCATAAAATATGGACCAGTACAACGACAAAGACGAAACAGAAAAACATCTGGAAAGTTTTTTTGGGTTTAAGCGAATTAACGGACGCCTTACTGCAAAATGGCAGGGTGGAAATGACCGGCTACGACTAGCCTGCATAATTTCTGCAAACATTTATATTGCTTTAAGAACAGCCATAATTTTAGTACAGTTTTTTAGTATTTTAGCAAGTTTTCATGGGGATAGGTTGAAGGAAAATTATCTAATCTAAGATGGACATTCTGATTCAATTAAGCATGATTTGAAAAATACAGTTGCTAGCTTATTTATTTAAAGGGATTTCATTAAATGATGCAAGCTTTTACCTATGGTCTAACTAGCCAATGAATACAAATGAATGTATGTATAACATTGGTAAAGGCTTATGAATATTAACATTCCAGATTGTAAAACATTATTGAATTTGGTGTTGCTCATCAACATCGTCATCGTCTAGCTGAAGTTGAGATGTAGCTAAAATTTTTGGGGCTACTTTCGTCTAACATACAAACAAAACAAAAAAATTTAGGCAATAGAGAGCAAAAGTGTTAAAAAACACTGAAGCTTGCAGGAATATGAATTTTGTAAAATGTCGATTCTCAAAATGTTAGAATGGCGCATATCAGCTTTTCAGGTTTTACGACCATTGCACGGCATTTGCATGTTTACGGGCGCTGCTTACGATTTCTTTTCGAGGCGTTTAAGCCTCCTTTTTGAATGCATTTTGCTCTTATTAGGACCCAGTGATCCTTTAGGTTCACAAACGGTCTGCCTTTCACAGCTTACCTACAAAAAGGCAAAAAATGATTTCATATCTGAATGTCAGGTTGGATCAATACATCCGATTGACAGACACAATACTCCGTCGTTCAGAGTACATATCAAAAACCAGCACTGAGAAGTGATTGTAAATCAAAATGAAGAAGAAAAGGATCAGAAGTTAATTAAAATTAGGAGTTATTAGTTCACTAAAATTTTTGTTTTAAGAAGTTCTGTAGTTAGCAATTCGAGGAGCATGGGTGTTTCTTAGTCTTCGAGGACAAGATAGTTTTCGAGGAGCGCTCAACGCAGAGCTTGTTCCATGCTGTAAAGAGTCTTTCTTTAGCATAGAGCTGGACACACCCGTTTTTCCGATATCAAGATTTTGCCCTTTGCTACATTGTGGGTCAAAATTACTCACAAAAGCCTGGTCTCAGAATTAAATTTCAATACTCCAATTCGCATGGAGCAACAATCGAATTACGTCAACGCCATCAAGCAATCTCGCCCTCCGTCATGAAAAGCTTGGCTCCCAATGCATTGTCCAGACGCTCAATGCCCTCGTCTTCGCCCACGCCTTCCCCCCTCCGCACTCTTCTAAAGAACTTCTCATGCATGCTAATTTTATGCCGCCTTTGTTGCGCATAATGGGTCTCTTGAGGTCTCTCGATTTTTCATTCCCATCACACCTCTCAAAAATTTCGCCAACGCCATCGCGCCATGCACACCCTTCCTTTCCTATGTCTTCTTGTGGCTGGCTGTGCTGGTTGGCTGTCTCCCACTGCACGTTCTACCATAATTGAGATCGTGCGACCTGAGCGGAATCACGGTCCACTCATGGCCAAAAGCAAAGATATTTTAAGGATTTTGAATACATGACTGGCTACCAAAATGTTTGTGGGCATTCTACACAGCAGCAATTAAGCTTGAAAGAAGCACCAGACACAGAGCTTTAAGAAGGTTTTCTAACACCGTTTATCATCCGTTTTTACCCCTTTTTTAATATTTTTATGGTATCGTGCAAACAATAAACCTATTTTGAGCAAATTTTTGAATATTTGAAAATCAGAGCTGCCGTAATTTATTGATTGAGATTCTCCGATTTTCGAAATTTTCTTTCATTCTAAAATTCAAAGTTGGAAGACTTCAGCACTTCAAATTTGGAAATGTCTTTATTTTCGGCACTTTTTGTCAGTAAGAGTGAAAGGATTTCTGCCATAAATTGTCGCCTGCTTATGAAGTAGCAGTGGTTTTTAGATGGATATAGACCAATGAAATGTGGCTTCAAAAATGACTCAAAATGGCTTCTCAATTTAAATGAAAGTTGCTTTCGATAGCGTTAAATCTTTCCAAATCTTTTTAAGAGGCGGTTTGCGGGAGGATTCAGAGGGGGTATTCCACTTAGCAAAAATCGAAGTTTTGAGTTGGGAATCGTGATTAGCCCATGGTTTTGGTCCATTTAGTTGTGATCTCAGCCCAACAAACCCTGGCCAAAAATATGGCCTGATTGCTGAGAAATGGCCATTTTTGTAACACCTACTTTTTTGACCTCTGGATGCCCTAAAAATCGATTTTTGGCCAATTTCAACTAAGATTTTTTGACCAACCCCAGACTATTATATATCAATCGAACCGCAAAACTATAACAAATTCCATGGTGACATAGATTTTTTCCAAAAGAAAAATGTTTTCAATTGAGTTTTCAAAAAACCGATTTTCGCATTTAGCAATTTTTTGCACAAAAAAACTGATTTCGAAAAATGATCAAAAAATTCAAGGCTGAGACCTAGCCTATCTTTTTATTCACATTCTTGCCGTCATTTTGGTATATAACACTTTGCAAATGGCGATGTTAGTGTCGGAAAATTTTTGATTGAAAATTGATAGTCCGATTTTGGCTCTATGTTATTACAGGCAAAAAATGGCCAAAAAATTTTTGTTCTCAAAATTCGATTTTTTTGACGGGAAATGTTCTATTGGGTTCCCCTGCACCCCGCTGTATCATTTGTTTTCCCAGAATTAGTCCCATTCTGCTCAAACTGAGGCGGCCTTTTTTCTATGTTGTAGCATAGGCAATGTTGAAGCATAGGAAAAAGGCCGCCTCAGTTTGAGCAGAATGGGACTAATTCTGGGAAAACAAATGATACAGCGGGGTGCATGGGAACCCAATAGAACATTTCCCGTCAAAAAAATCGAATTTTGAGAACAAAAATTTTTTGGCCATTTTTTGCCTATGTTATAACATAGAGCCAAAATCGGACTATCAATTTTCAATCAAAAAATTTCCCGACACTAACATCGCCATTTGCAAAGTGTTATATACCAAAATGACGGCAAGAATGTGAATAAAAAGATAGACTAGGTCTCAGCCTTGAATTTTTTGATAATTTTTCGAAATCAGTTTTTGTGTGCCAAAAATTGCAAAATGCGAAAATCGTTTTTTTAAAACTCAATTGAAAAAATTTTTCTTTTGGAAAAAATCAATGTCACCATGGAATTTGTTATAGTTTTGCGGTTCGATTGATATATAATAGTCTGGGGTTGGTCAAAAAATCTTAGTTGAAGTTGGCCAAAAATCGATTTTTAGGGCATCCAGAGGTCAAAAAAGTAGGTGTTACAGAAATGGCCGTTTCTCAGCAATCAGGTCATATTTTTGGCCAGGGTTTGTTGGGCTGAGATCACAACTAAATGGACCAAAACCATGGACTGACTAATCATGATTCCCAACTCAAACCTTCGATTTTTGCTAAGTGGAATACCCCTCCTACAAGGCCTCTCAATCCTCTCGCAAACTGTCTCTTAATAGTTCAAAATTCATAAACATCTCATGCTGTAGCATTTTAGTCTTGTTTTATCAATACTCTATTTAGGTGAAGCAGAGCCAATCTACAACAGCAACAATATATTTCTCAGCCTCCTAAACGCTGAAGCTCCCTACGGACAACCTCCACCACCGCCAGCCCCTTATCCACAACAACCACAACAACCATCGCTCCCCACCCCTCCACACACAGCAGCAAAACCAATCACAGCACCGCCTTGTCCACGATGTCAGTGCTGATGAGAATGGCTTATGGGGAACCACAGATGCATGAGGGGAAGGGGGCGCATGCACCAACTAAATGTAGTTGGTGCATGCGCAAAAACTTTGGTTATACTTATACTTTTGCTTTACAGATGGTACCAGACTACCAGACATAACTGATGGATACAAATTGGTTATGAGCAGCAATTAGGTAGGCTTTTAGGTATTTGGTCATTATAGGAGTATCCTTACAAAAAAGCTTCATGTATATGCGAAGGTGCTATTTAATGTAATCAGCGTCTGTAGGATATTGGCCATTTTATTTGCAATCAGTTATATCAGCTGTTATCAAGCAGAATAGTAGAGCGAGAATTCTCGTAGGTACCTTTTACATGGACTCTCGATATACACTCTGGAGCCCTTACACCTCAGTTTTAAGACACAGAATCTGATAGACCCGAGATAGCCACTATGAGGGGTATTCCAGATTTGAAAAATGAAGGTTCACCGATTCGGTTGATTTTGTGCCACAATCCAAGGCAATTTAGTTCTCATCTCTGTGCCCCAGCCGTTTCCCGAAAAACGGATTGGTTGGCCTGATATGGTCGCTTTTGTAACATGAACTTTTTTGGCTGTTGAAACCTGCAATTTAAGTTTTTGAAAAATTTTGTTTTAGAAAGTTTAGACAAATGTAGACTATTATATATCAATCGAAAGGTAATTTGGAGACAAAAAAGGTGGTGTACTTCAATTCTGACATAAATTGCTCAAAAAATCGTGGAATCGAAAAACTGAAATTTTGGTTTTTCAATTTTGGCACAAAAAAACTGATTTCTCAAACCAGTCAAAAAATTCAAGGACGGCATTCTTACCACCTTAAAATTCAGTTTCTTGCGGTCATTTTGATATATAACAAGTTGGGTTTTGGTATGACACTTTCTGGATATTTTTGACCGCGGAGCGGCCCGAAGGGCCGCTCCGCGGTCTAAAGAGGTTACTGAACTTTTGTCCTGATATATCTTATTATATACGCGTGATGCCATTTTCAGAGGGGCATTTGCGCAGTCTGGATTCTCAACCTTTCTTGGCATATTATAGCATTTTGTATAGATCTCAGCGAGTTTAACAAAATATCACCGCTCGTCCTCGCAGTTTTTCCTTGGTAATGAATTATGATTGAAAACGTGACGATTTTTGCCATTTTTTGCCTTTTTTCAACTTTACTTCTTTGTAGATCATTCAATTTTCAACTTTTTCTGTTGGACTTTTTTTTAAATTCAAGGCAAAACAATTCTCTACAAGATCATTGCTTTCTTTAGTCAACTTTGAGAAATAATTTTATTAAAAAATCTCAATGAGTAAAGCCAATTTTCGCGAATTTGGATCTACTTGGAGAGCAGATCTTTCAAGGCAGTTATATGGTGAAAAGATGTGTAAAACTTTTCATCTGCTCAATGTGATATTTCCTGCTTCCGACGATTGAAGCATGGTGTAGTATAGACTGAACCAAACCTGGTTTTAATTGTGGCTTTTGTCCATTGAATAGTAAGTCTTGGTTTGTGCGAAGTTCTTGCATAAATTTAGTAATAGTCTGAGAAATTTGATGGAAACCAACATGTACCTAAATTTCGAGCATGCAGTTTATTCCAGGTGCAATGACGCAGTGCATACTTATCGTGAACCATAGGCCACCAACAAAGGGTGGCCGCGCGAAGCGCGGCCACTGACCAATATGACTAGTATATATATATATGTGTGTATATATGTATGGGTATCTGGAAATGCTGTCCACGGGCGAATTCTCAACGGATCGGGACAAACTTTTTTTTTCCTGAAAGGTAATGCTATTTTAGGAAGATCTGGAGGGGTAGACCCGGAATTTGCGCATTTGAAACAATACTTTTTTGGGTAGAAATGTTGAAAAATGGGGTATGCTGTAAAATGCTCAATTCTCAACGGATTTTGAAAAACTTTTTTTTCCCTGAAAGGTAATAACATTTTAGGAAGATCTGGAGGGGTGGAACTGGTCCCGGAGCATTTGAAACATTACTTTTTTGGGTAGAAATGTTCAAAAATGGGGTATGCTGAGAAATGGTGAATTCTCAGCGGATTGTGACAAACTTTTTTTTTGCTGAAAGGTAATAACATTTTAGGAAGATCTGGAGGGGTGGAACTGGTCCCGGAGCATTTGAAACATTACTTTTTTTGGGTAGAAATGTTCAAAAATGGGGTATGCTGAGAAATGGTGAATTCTCAGCGGATTGTGACAAACTTTTTTTTCCCTGAAAGGTAATAACATTTTAGGAAGATCTGGAGGGGTGGAACTGGTCCCGGAGCATTTGAAACATTACTTTTTTGGGTAGAAATGTTCAAAAATGGGGTATGCTGAGAAATGGTGAATTCTCAGCGGATTGTGACAAACTTTTTTTTTGCTGAAAGGTAATAACATTTTAGGAAGATCTGGAGGGGTGGAACTGGTCCCGGAGCATTTGAAACATTACTTTTTTGGGTAGAAATGTTCAAAAATGGGCATGCTGAGAAATGGTGAATTCTCAGCGGATTGTGACAAACTTTTTTTTTGCTTAAAGGTAATAAAATTTTAGGAAGATCTGGAGGGGTGAAACTGGTCCCAAAGCATTTGAAACATTACTTTTCTGGGCAGAAAATTGGAAAAATGCAATATATGGTTTTTGTGCTGTAATACCTGAAGTCTTGAGAATTGCACAGAATACTTGATTTTTTGTTCACAAGTCTTATATGTTAATTCTAAATCTGTGTTTACTTTTGAAATTGATTGAGATACCACAGACTTGCTTATTTGAGTGACAAAATTTCATATATAGGATGCGCTCCGCGGTCACCTATTGCGCTTTGCGCCATATACTTGTTGATTGAAAATTTGCACTCAACATTTGGCATAGGCATAGGCAAACTTTCCGGAAAAAAATGTTGGTCTCAGATTTCCATTTTTTCTGCCAAAATACATTCTTTAGGGTCCAATACACACTACTGCCAAATTGGTTTCTTTTGTTTTAGTTTAAAATGGGTCAATCCTGAATCGAATATTTCCTATGCTTAAGCATAGGATTTCCCAGGCTTCAACAAATATTTCTCTGTAGCAACTGAACGGCTAAGAATTGCACGAAAGACTTTATTTTTTTTGTTCACAATTCATGTATGCTGGTTCTAAATCTGTGCCTATGCTTTAACATAGGGCCAAATGTTGAGTGCAAATTTTCAATCAAAAATATCCAGAAAGTATCATACCAAAACCCAACTTATCAAAATGACCGCAAGAAACTGAATTTTAACGTGGTAAGAATGCCGTCCTCGAATTTTTTGACTGGTTTGAGAAATCAGTTTTTTTGTGCCAAAATTGAAAAACCAAAATTTTAGGTTTTTCGATTCCACGATTTTTTGAAAAATTTATGTCAGAATTGAAGTACACCACCTTTTTTGTCTCCAAATTACCTTTCGATTGATATATAATAGTCTACATTTGTCTAAACTTTCTAAAACAAAATTTTTCAAAAACTTAAATTGCAGGTTTCAACGGCCAAAAAAAGTGCATGTTACAAAAGCGACCATATCAGGCCAACCAATCCGTTTATCGGGAAACGGCTGGGGCACAGAGATGAGAACTAAATTGCCTTGGATTGTGGCACAAAATCAACCGAATCGGTAAACCTTCATTTTTCAAATCTGGAATCCCACATTTTGAGCCTATTGAATTCCGCCTCTTAAAGCAAAATTGTGTGGTTCGACGAAAAGTTTTTGCGAGATTGGCTCATTTTTATTTTTTGCTTTATAGTCAAATTTTTGAAAATAATTAAGGTAATTACTTGAAAGAGGAAACTTCGTTGACGTTAAAATTTTAGCGTATGCTGAACAATACTAGGTCCAGTGCGGATTTAAAGCCACATTTTTGTGAATCGGTACAAATATGATATTGGTTTCACCTGAGCTTCATACATAACAAACCTCAACTTTCGTCAGGTTGCTCAAAAGAGGTAAGTTTAACAATTTTCAGAAACGAAGTTTGACATGGTTGCTGTACCACTAGTGGTGATTGTTGCCATCGGCTTCCCTCTAACCGTCTTTGCCATTGCCAGCAACGCATTCACCATTTTTGTTTTTTTAAAGTTAGTTGTCCAAATGCGTCTGCTCCAATTGTTGCCCAAAATGAAACAGGTGGGTCGCAATTATAAAAGACAGTATCCGGCGGGTATGATAATTCTAAGGGCTGCCTGAAATAGAGCCAAGTTTTATCAATGCCTAAAGCCAGGCTATAATTTGGTGCCAATCCTTGTGGATATTTTGATTTTTTTGCGGCCGAAGGCCGCCTGTCGCGAAGGGCAGGGCAGTCAGTGCTCCGGAGGCCAGAGGGCATGGATGCGGAGGCCCCGGAGCGTAGCCTAGCTTGCGAAACATGCTAGGCAAAGCGTAGGGGCCGTAGCACCCATGTCGGGGGACTAATCAGTACTAACTTAACTGTTCATTGCCTTTTGAATTTATGTTACACTCTGAATAAGTTTACCCATAGCATAAAATACCCAGTTTTAACATCATCATAATTCGAAATCAGATGGCTGCGCACCTACTGGTGGCAGCCGATAGTGATCTTTATTAGTGAATAATGATGATAGGTCTGTATTCATTTCTTTGTTTGCTGTAGGAGCCGGACACA
>JASANA010003524.1:0-26768 GCA_030248095.1 Ptycholaimellus sp. GST1_10 | reverse complement strand
GTTGGTACTTCGTTCAGTTACGTATTAACGTTGATGTTGAATTTGAGGTTGAAGTTGAAGTTGACGTTGATGTTGAAGTTGATGTTGAAGTTGATATTGTGGTAGATGTTGAAGTTGATGTTGAAGTTGAGGTTGAAGTTGAGGTAGATGTTGAGGTTGATGTTGAAGTTGATGAAGTAGCAGAAGTCGAAGCTGATTTAAACGTTGATGGCAAGGTCTTCATCTTGGTCGAACCCGTTCCAGAAACTGTTGTGGTTGAAGTTGATGTAGACGTTGAAGTTGATCTTGAAGTTGATATGGAGGATGATTTTGTTGAGATTGATGAATTACTGGTTGATGTTTTCGTTGAGGTAGAGGATGATGTTGTACTTGTTGATGAAATGGTTGTGGTTGTTGTTGAGGTAGAGGATGATGTTGTACTAGTTAATGTTGATATGGAGGATGTAGTCGATGTACTTGTTGATGAAATAGTTTTGGTTGTTGTTGAGGTAGAAGATGGTGTTGTACTGGTTGATGTACTAGTTGTGGTTGTGGTTGAAGTAGGGGATGATGTTGTACTTATTGATGTTGGTATGGAGGATGTAGTCGCTGTGCTTGTTGATGAACTAGTTGTGGTTGTTCTTGAGGTAGAAGATGATGTTGCACTTGTTGATGAACTAGTCATGGCTGTTGTTGAGGTAGAATATGATGTTGTACTCGTTGATGTTGATATGGAGGATGTGGTCGTTGTGCTTGTTGATGAAATAGTTGTGGTTGTTCTAGAGGTAGAAGATGATGTTGCACTTGTTGATGAACTAGTTGTGGTTGTTGTTGAGGTAGAAGATGATGCTGTACGTGTTGATGTGCTAGTTGTGGTTGTTGATGAGGTAGAATATGCTTTTGGACTTGTTGATGCTGATGTGGAGGATGTAGATGTTGCGCTTGTTGATGAACTAGTTGTGGTTGTTGTTGAGGTAGATGATGATGTTGTACTGGTTGATGTACTTGTTATGGTTGTTGTTGAGGTAGAAGATGATGTTGTACTTGTTGATGTAATAGCTGTGGTTATTGAGGTAGAGTATGATGTTGTACTTGTTGATGCTGATGTGGAGGAAGTAGATGTTGTGCTTGTTGATGAACTAGTTGTGGTTGTTGTTGAGGTAGAAGATGATGTTGTACTGGTTGCTGTACTAGTTATGGCAGTTGTTGACGTAGAAGATGATGTTGTACTTGTTGATGTAATAGCTGTGGTTGATGAGGTAGAGTATGATGTTGTACTGGTTGATGTGCTAGTTGTGGTTGTTGTTGAGATAGAAGATGATGTTGCACTGGTTGATGAACTAGTTGTGGTTGTTGTTGAGGTAGAAGATGATGATGTACTGGTTGGTATACTAGTCATGGCTGTTGTTGAGGTAGAATATGATGTTGTACTCGTTGATGTACTAGTTATGGTTGTTGTTGAAGTAGAAGATGATGTTGTACTTGTTGATGTGCTACTTGTGGTTGTTGATGAGATAAAAGATGATGTTGCATTTGTTGATGATCTAGTTGTGGTTGTTGTTGAGGTAGAAGATGATGTTGTACTTGTTGATGTGCTAGTTGTGGTTGTTGTTGAGATAGAAGATGATGTTGCACTGGTAGATGAACTAGTTGTGGTTGTTGTTGAGGTAGAAGATGATGCTGTACTGGTTGATGTATTAGTCATGGCGGTTGTTGAGGTAGAATATGATGTTGTACTCGTTGATGTACTAGTTATGGTTGTTGTTGAAGTAGAAGATGATGTTGTACTTGTTGATGTGCTACTTGTGGTTGTTGATGAGGTAGAAGATGATGTTGCATTTGTTGATGAACTAGTTATGGTTGTTGTTGAGGTAGAAGATGATATTGTACTGGTTGATGAACTAGTTGTGGTTGTTGTTGAGGTAGAAAATGATGTTGTACTGGTTGATGCTGATGTGAAGGATGTAGATGTTGTGCTTGTTGATGAACTAGTTGTGGTTGTTGTTGAGGTAGAAGATGATATTGTACTGGTTGATGAACTAGTTGTGGTTGTTGTTGAGGTAGAAGATGATGCTGTACTGGTTGATGCTGATGTGGATGATGTAGATTTTGTGCTTGTTGATGAACTAGTTGTGGTTGTTGTTGAGGTAGAAGATGATATTGTATGGGTTGATGAACTAGTTATGGTTGTTGTTGAGGTAGAAGATGATGTTGCACTTGTTGATGAACTAGTTGTGGTTGTTGTTGAGGTAGAAGATGATGTTGTACTTTTTGATGTACTAGTCATGGTTGTTGTTGAGGTAGAAGATGATGTTGTACTTGTTGATGTACTAGTTATGGTTGTTGTTGAAGTAGAAGATGATGTTGTACTTGTTGGTGTGCTAGTTGTGGTTGTTGATGAGGTAGAGTATGATGTTGTACTTGTTGATGCTGATGTGGAGGATGTAGATGTTGTGCTTGTTGATGTACTAGTTATGGTTGTTGATGAAGTAGAAGATGATGTTGTACTTGTTGATGTGGTCTTCATCTTGGTCGAACCCGTTCAGAAACTAGTTGTGGTTTTTGTTGAGGTAGAGGATGATGTTGTACTTGTTGATGTTGATATGGAGGATGTTGTCGTTGTTGTTGTTGATGAACTAGTTGTGGTTGTTGTTGAGGTAGAAGATGGTGTTGTACTGGTTGATGTACTAGTTGTGGTTGTGGTTGAAGTAGGGGATGATGTTGTACTTATTGATGTCTGGTATGGAGGATGTGAAGCTCGCGATGATGTTGTGCTTGTTGATGAGTGTTGGTTGTTGTTGAGGTAGAAGATGGTGTTCTGTATGGTTGATGTACTAGTTGTAGTTGTGGTTGAAGTAGGGGATGATGTTGTACTTATTGATGTTGATATGGAGGATGTAGCCGTTGTTGTTGTTGATGAACTAGTTGTGGTTGTTGTTGAAGTAGAAGATGATGTTGTACTTGTTGATGTACTAGTTGTGGTTGTTGTTGAGGTAGAGGATGATGTTGTACTTGTTGATGTTGATATGGAGGATGAAGTCGTTGTTGTTGTTGATAAACTAGTTGTGGTTGTTGTTGAGGTAGAGTATGATGTTGTACTTGTTGATGCTGATGTGGATGATGTAGATGTTGTGCTTGTTGATGTACTAGTTATGGTTGTTGATGAAGTAGAAGATGATGTTGTACTTGTTGATGTACTAGTTGTGGTTTTTGTTGAGGTAGAGGATGATGTTGTACTTGTTGATGTTGATATGGAGGATGTAGTCGTTGTTGTTGTTGATGAACTAGTTGTGGTTGTTGTTGAGGTAGAAGATGGTGTTGTACTGGTTGATGTACTAGGTGTGGTTGTGGTTGAAGTAGGGGATGATGTTGTAATTATTGATGTTGGTACGGAGGATGTAGTCGCTGTGCTTGTTGATGTACTAGTTGTATTTGTGGTTGAAGTGGGGGATGATGTTGTACTTATTGATGTTGATATGGAGGATGTAGTCGTGGTTGTTGTTGTTGAAATAGGTGTGGTTGTTGTTGAGGTAGAAGATGATGTTGTACTTGTTGATGTACTAGTTGTGGTTGTTGTTGAGGTAGAGGATGATGTTGTACTTGTTGATGTTGATATGGAGGATGAAGTCGTTGTTGTTGTTGATAAACTAGTTGTGGTTGTTGTTGAGGTAGAAGATGATGTTGTACTTGTTGATGTACTAGTTATGGTTGTTGTTGAAGTTGAAGATGATGTTGTACTTGTTGATGTGCTAGTTGTGGTTGTTGATGAGGTAGAGTATGATGTTGTACTTGTTGATGCTGATGTGGAGGTTGTAGATGTTGTACTTTTTGATGTGCTAGTTGTGGTAGCCGTTAAGGTAGAATATGATGTTGTGCTTGTTGATTTTGATGTGGAGGATGTAGTCTTTGTGTTTATTGATGAACTAATTGATGTTGTTGTTGAGATAGAGGATGATGCTGATGTACTTTTCGACGCTGATGTTGTTGACGGATTTGTCGAGCTTGTTGACGTCCTAGTTGATGTTGCTGTGGTGGATGAAATCGTTGTGCTTGTTGCTGATCTGGTTAAAGTTGATGTAGATGATGATTTTGATGGTGTGGAAATTGAATATATTGTGCTTGTTTTCGTTGACAATGGTAGTGTAGATGAAATTGGTGAAGTTAGTATGTATGTTGACGTGGAATTGGGCGTTGAAGTTGACGTTGAAGTTAACGTTGAAGTTGAAGTTGAAGTTGATGTTGACGTTGTAATTTCTGAATATCAGATCCATTAACCTAATTTTTCAATAATTCCAGATACCACAAAGGCTTGTGATGGCGTAAAGCATCGTCCCGGGTTCTTCTTCTACGACTATAGAGCTGCCTTCAGGCGCCTGTAGCAGGTGACACTCTTTCGAAGCGCTCTCGAAACTGGCCTCAACCAAAGAAATGTGCAATTTTTCTGCTCATCTCTCCCGACAAAAGTGAATTGGCAACCGCTATGCAGTCAGCAATGTGGATGCAGGCCTGGAGGCAGTCGGCAGTGCCAGCCGTGGCCTGGGCTGCACTGGGCTTGGCTAGGCGGAAGTCATCGTAGACCTGCCAGGAGCAGACGAGTCTTGGGCACTGAATTGGCAACCGCTATGCAGTCAGCAATGTGGATGCAGGCCTGGAGGCAGTCGGCAGTGCCAGCCGTGGCCTGGGCTGCACTGGGCTTGGCTAGGCGGAAGTCATCGTAGACCTGCCAGGAGCAGACGAGTCTTGGGCACTGAATTGGCAACCGCTATGCAGTCAGCAATGTGGATGCAGGCCTGGAGGCAGTCGGCAGTGCCAGCCGTGGCCTGGGCTGCACTGGGCTTGGCTAGGCGGAAGTCATCGTAGACCTGCCAGGAGCAGACGAGTCTTGGGCACTGAATTGGCAACCGCTATGCAGTCAGCAATGTGGATGCAGGCCTGGAGGCAGTCGGCAGTGCCAGCCGTGGCCTGGGCTGCACTGGGCTTGGCTAGGCGGAAGTCATCGTAGACCTGCCAGGAGCAGACGAGTCTTGGGCACTGAATTGGCAACCGCTATGCAGTCAGCAATGTGGATGCAGGCCTGGAGGCAGTCGGCAGTGCCAGCCGTGGCCTGGGCTGCACTGGGCTTGGCTAGGCGGAAGAAATCGTATACCTGCCAGGAGCAGACGAGTCTTGGGCACAGAAATGGCAACCGCTATTCAGACAGCAATGTGGATGCAGGACAGCAGGAAGTCGGCAGTGCAAGCCGTGGCCTGGGCTGCACTGGGCTTGGCTAGGCGGAAGTCATCGTAGACCTGCCAGGAGCAGACGAGTCTTGGGCACTCAACATCGTCTGCAAATTTAGCTCTCTACTGGCCTACATCGCACCCATATTGTTACATGGAATTTATTCAGCTCTGATTTCAGCGAGGGGTTTTTATTTTGTGACTCAATTGAGGGTATAATTGGTATAATTGAGGAAACAAATTTAGCCAAATATAAACAAAAACAGTTGGGAAAGAATCGATAAAATGTTTGGTTTTTCATCAAATTTGATTGGGTCCCAAAAACTTCATTCACTTTTTATCTTTTTTCGACAGCCTCCCTGCTCGCCAGCCAGTGAAAAACTATCGTCACTCATACTGGCTGGCTGTGGCTCCAGCGGGGGGACGAGAGCCAGGGCGTTGGCGGGCAAGGGGCCGAAGGTGAAGAAGCCGCCGAAGAGGCTGCACTCCGTCCCGCTCAGCTGAGCACAGCCGCAGTCGCTGCTGATCTCGCACAGCTCCTGCCAGCACAGGTCAGGACTTGTCATGGAAGGCTCAAAGGATGGCCAGCAACCTGGCACAGCCACTGGTAGTTTGTAGTCAGCTCTTGTAGCAGCCAGCCGGCACAGGCAAACTCCATGCTCTCCCAGCTCTCCACTGCCAAGGTAGGCTCTGGGTCAGTTGACAGCTGATTCTTCTTGCTTACTATCCTGTCCTCAGACATTAGCCACTGAAAGTTGCTCGAAAGGCATACTGCACTGCTAGCAGCATATTTTCGATTATATTTGACATAGATTAGTCTCGGCAGTGAAGCCGCTTGAGCTGCCTTTGCATCAATTCATAGACAATTAAATTTACAAACGATCCTTATAATTCACATAGCATTCTTTAATTGTCTATGATCAATGCTATATGCGCAGGGAAATGAGGAGTGAGTGCATCTGAAAAAGGGCCTTCAGAACAAAGAGTGTGCTTTCCAACGGGGTGTAATGCGGCAGGTGAAGGCGTTGCTGGGGCTGTGGCAGCTGCGAGCGCCGATGGCCGCGTTGAGGCTCGTGAAGCCGCCGGAACTGCTCGCACTCAGCGCCATGTAGGAACAGGCCCCCGCCGCCAGCTGCACCGGGAACGAACTCCCCACACTCCACTCCACCAGCGACCCGCCCGAGTCCGACTGCAATCGCTATCATCACCAGCTGAAGCCCTACTCCACTCCACTACTCCGAGCCTTTTGCAGAAACTTTTGTGTCCAGCAAATTTTGAAAGAAAACTGAAGTCATAGCCAATTTCATAAACACACCAAAGCGAAAATATTGTCTGCGTCTCGATTGATTCAAATTCACAAAAGCACGATTGATCAGTTGGCAGAGGTAATATATTGTGCTTGTGCCCTATATGGGAGGAGCATGGTAGAAAGGGAAGCCTGATAGGCGGCGCTGCCGTCATCTGTGCCCATGTAGGCGAGCCATATGTAGAAGTTGCCGCTGATGCCGGCCCGCCAGTTGCTCTGACTCAGCAGCGCCTGGATCTCCGCCATCGCCCCGATGGGGGCCAGCGTTCCTGCACTCAGCCGGCTTATGTTTCAGGGAAATGATAGGTTTGAGAGGCAGAAAGCATAACCTTTGCTGCCAGCTGGGGCCAAGCCATGGCAGGCTTGGATGGCCTCGCTCCAGGTGCCACTGCCGGCCGCCTCCACTGTCAGCAGACATTCGCCTTCAAGTTCACTTCTTCATTTTTGTTAGTTGGCTGAGAAATTGGTTAAATTTTTTTGAGTTATTTGCCAACTTATTAGGAGACCGGTGCTAACATTATGGTCCTCCCTGTTGCAGAGACCATTATTGGCCAAATATTGAGGTCTAAATACGAACCATATGATTATGATAAAATCTATGACAAAATAAACCGGCACCTTTAGCTCCTTAGCAATCGTTTTCGAGCCTTCCCTGAGCAATTTTGCATTCCTTTGCAGTCCTTTAAAAACTTTCTAAGCTAGGGCTTCTACCAATATTTTGCAAGGGAAAAGATTTGCCATATAATGTGCTTTGACACCTTTAGCTTCATCATAGTAGGCGCCCAGAGACGGCGGCTCCAACGTTGGCAGGCTGCACCAATTAGCCAGGCACACTGCCAATTTCCACTCTGTTCACATGAAGCACTTGGACGACTTCTTCGCATTCTTACTTTCGCCGAGACTCTTCTGGATAGGCAGCAGCAGGAGCAGCAGAAGCTTCCTGCTCATCCTACTCCCCTCTTTCAGTACAGGCAAACGTGAGAAGTGCTAGGGGCTGCTAGGGGGCAGCAGTCAGGTGAGCATGGGGCAGCGGAGGTGACTGACGAGGCTCTTTGTGGAGAATGGACAGGGCGGCCCTGCTCAAGCTGTCCGTGAGCATTCGTTAGCCTCCTGACTGATGGGCTAGCGGGGGAAGGGGGCGGCCGTGAAAGAGGCCAACAACTGGCCCTCTGGTTACCAGGGGCTGCCCATCTCACTGACCTGCTTTCCGAGCCATTAACTCTGCATATGCAGGCCTTGACCTGCCTACTGTTGCAATTAACCTTTGGAAAATGCATGCCAGCGAATCGAACGAAAAACATTGATCGACTTTGTGCAGTTGCTTTGAATACGTTCGCAAAGCGGTTGGAGTGGAAGTTTTTTTGCACACCATTGTTATGCCGTGATTTGACTGGTCTTCATTCACACCAGTTTTACTTTGACTCTGTTTTTGCTTTGGATGTTTTCCCCTTGTCATGGTTTCATGAAAAAACTGAATGAAATTAAGAAAAGGCCAATTTGCTTCAAAGGCTATTTCTCGCCACAGCAGTCACCTAGAGTGTTATAAATTTATGCACAAATTATTGACTTTTAGACCTAAATTGGTGTAAATTTCTAGGTCTAAAGCTTTTGGTTGGTCTGACAATTAAAGATGCGGGTATTGGGCTGGCGCGAACGGAGCTTTAGCGGAGTGTCAGCGCCCGGCCCTCTCTTTTCGACCCAGGTGTACGTTTTAAGGGCTATTGCTAGATCTTAAAATTGATAAGGCTCTTGCTCCTCACAGAAAAAACCTATCGCTATGATTCTTCTTCCATTAGAAAGAGCATCATCTAATTGACCAAAACTCGCGAGAACTCATCAAAAAGTTGCAGATTTCTTGAGAAAATCACTCAAAACCATTTACTCAAACACAAAGACACAAAAATGATGCACAACATTGACACTTCATACTATTGGGCTGGCGCGAGAGAGCAGAGCGACCGTCAGCGCCCAGCCCCTCTTTTCGACCCAGGTGTATGTTATGAGGGTTATTGCCAGATATTGAAATTGATAAGCGTTTTTCTCAACACTGCCTGCACTAATCAATAAGATTTTTGCAGCAATAGAAAGAGCAACCTCGAATTGTGGGGAGTACTCGCGAAAATTAGCAAATAATGGCTTTCTTTGCTTTGAAAATTTGCAAACAAAAGTGCCGCATGAACTCCTTCCCTTCCCTTCCCTTCTTCCCTTCCCTTCTTCCCTTCGAGTCCTGGCTCATGCATTTTATTTTGAATGCTTTTAAAGTTGAGGAAATAACTGGTACCATCAGCAAGCTGAAATAAAGCTCTTTTCTCCTGAAAAAAAATCGATTGCCCCGAGTGTAAAGCCAAAGAAATTGCCCTACTACTAGTGAAATCTGCTGTGTCACCTGCATTTTGATTGAGTGCACATGAAAAGAGCCCTGGAACTGCGTGCAAAAACTAAATGCAAATGCCCCTTTCGGAGACGACTGACTTTATTACCTCGACGCTCACCGTTACACATAGACAACGCATGGAGCGCACATATATGTGTACTATTCGACGCGTCAGATCTCCGGGGGGAGACAGGAGTTGAGCCCAATGGAATAGCAGAAGGTGAAGCGAATCGTCCGAAACATGCATAGGCAGCATACGTCATTGACCTAGCACCGAATGAAGAACAAAAGAGCAAGGCACAGCTCAGCAGGAACTTGCTTGCGCCCATCACAGCTCTCATCACCTCAGAGTCAAACTGTACAGTGAGCAAAGGGTAAAGTGAAGGTAGCCTAGTGATGTATCTGAGGCTAAAATGCAGTAAAGCAAAGAATGGGCTAGCAACTGGCAAATCAGTCCGACGAAAGATATGAGGAATATTGCTATACCCGAAGGGTCCTCGGGGGGGCGACAAAAGAGGCTGAAGCGAGAGAGGAAAGCTGGCCAAGCCGGAAGGCAAGTTTCCATGGACCCCCGAAAGAGTCTCCCCAAAAGTGGCCACCAGCACCGTGCAAAGCGGGGCGTTGTCCAGCCTCCCCCCCCCCCCCCACCGCAGCCACAAAACAACAAAGCAAAAGGCAGAGGATGGGCAAAGGGGTTGGAGAGCAGAAGAAAGCAGTAGCAGTCGAGCTGGCGCTGAGCGTCCAGCTGCTGGAATCGGAGCAGAAAAGGAAGGCGGAGAAGGCAGCAGTTGCGCAGACCACCACGCTGCCCATCGCCTGCCGCCTGTCGCCTCTTGCCTCCTCGCGAAGGCTGCAGAGGTGAGGCACAGACGAAAGAGAGAACGAAAAGAAGGGGGGCTGGGGGACCGTAGAGAGAGGCAGGTAGGAGGTCAGGGAACCTCCCACACTGCCGGCAACGCATCCGACGAAGATGGCGAAGCCAATGGAGATGCCAGAGACGAACACCCTGAGCCCGGCCACGCTGTCTGCCCCGACCACCCTGGAGACATAGCCGCCATCGCCCGCCTCCAGACCGGCCGCCGCCATGGGCCTGGAGCAGACGAAGGCTGCGAAAAAGGTTGAAAAAGAAAAAGGCCACCGCAAGAAGAGGCAGGTAGGAGGTTTGTGAGACCTCCCACACTGCTGGAAGCACTGGCGGCGATGGCGAAGAACTAGTTGAGGATGTCAACGAGGGAGCCGGAGCCTTCAGAGTCCCCGTTGCCCTCCACATCCACCTCAAAGGTGTCATCCATGTGCCGGCCTGCCTCCACCGCCGCCGGCCCTGGCAATTGCTCCCGAGCCGCCATTGCGTCAGCCAAAGGGGTAGGGGCACCTAGAGCACTGGCTGTGACAGGAGGCTCAGAAGCCTCTGTCGGCAGCAAATGTGTGATGGAGTGCCGGGCGGAGTAGCCGTTGGCACCCACAACATTGGCGTAGCGGAGCTGGCCCGAGGCATCCGGCCGCAGCGCCGCCACGCGGACCATGCGCCAGCTGTGCCTCGGGGAGTCGTCCTCGGCTAGGAGGCAGGGCTGGCCAACGTAGAACTGCTCCGCTGGTGCTCGTTGCTGGCAGGAGGCGTCGGAGAGGTGGCGGGCCCTGAGCATGCCCAGGTACTCGGTCTTGAAACGCTGGTGGAAGACAGCGTAGGCGGCCTCGCGGGACTGGTAGAGGCTCCGCATCTGGTGGGGGAAATCCTCCTCGAGGGCGCAGGGCTGCTCGCTGGCCGTCAGCGTGATGAGCGAGAAGGGGGTGAGGGCCCGGAAGTCCGTGGGGTCTGCCGAGAGCGGGCAGAGTGGGCGGTGGTTCAGCGTCAGCTCCACGCGGCAGGCCAGCGTCTGGAATGCCTCATCGGTGGGGCGCCGGTTCCAGATGGCGGGCCAAATGCAGTCCGGATGGGCCCTGGTCGGAAGGTAAGGGCATGCTTGGCCGCGAACTTGGAGACATCCAGAGGAGGTGGGCCGTCCGTAGGCAGGGCATGGCGGAAGAAGTTGACCACCCCAATGAAGGCCATCGCCCAATCCAGCCAGACCGTCTGCTGGGTCAGGCCCCGCCAGGCCCAGAAGCGCTCGAAGGCAAAGACGGCCGCGTCCCCACTGTAGTCCACCAGCACTTCTACGTGGGTGACCCGGAAGGCGGCGCAGGTGAAGACGAGCAGCCACTGCTTGTGTCCTGGGGCCATCCTGTGTTCATAGGTGAGGAAGGGGCCGAGCTGGTCCACCAGCACGGAGGAGAAAGGCGGGCCCTCAAAGTCCAGGCACTTGGGTGGAAGGGCCCCCAGCGGAGGCAGCCGGGGCAGGGCTGCCTTGGCCAGTTGACAGGGCGCACAGCCATGGAGAATCCGTGACACCGCCTGCATGCCCCCCGAGACCCAGAACTGGAGCCGCAGGATCCCCAGCGTCATCAAAGCCGGCGCGTGGCTGTTGGCCATGTGGTAAAAGAGCACGAGAAGACGGACGAAGGTGTGCTTGACCGGAACCAGGGCTGGCAGCTGGCCTCCCAGTCCTGGGTCCTGGAGCCCGAAACGCGAGCCCACCCAGATAACGCCGTGCTCGTCCAGCTGGGCGCCCACCTGCTTCTGGAGGTTCTTGGCCACCAGTGTTGACGGCTCACCTCGGAGGTGGGCCAGGAGGTCCAGGTAGGCCTCGGCCTGGAGCTCTCGAACCAGCCGGTGGAGGAGGCCCTGCTTCTGGGCCCAGCTGGGCCGGGTTACGGACAGAAGTGCCCAGGCGAAAAGTGCCCAGGCAAAAAGTGCCCCAGCGAAAAGTGCCTCGAGGAGGGCCTCGAGGAGGCGTTTGGAGTTTGAGGTGAACTTCCGCAGCTCCATGCCGGCAGTGGCAAAGAGCCCCCGTAGCCCCAGGGCAACCCGGAGCCCGTCCGCCTCATCGGCAAACGTCCACACCACATTGTCCACGTACGTGGCCGCCGGCAGTGCCTCGATCTCCACCGCCATGAGCCCGTGCCACGCGTCCGACGCCAGCACGTCCTTGACCAGCTTGTGCAGGCAGGCCTGGAGCAGCCACGGACTTGCCACGCAGCCCATGATCATGCAGGTGTAGCGCCAGATCTCGCTGTTGGCCCTTGTCACCAGTCTCGTTCGATCCCACGGCAGGATCACGCACAGGGCGTCCTTCTGGTCCGGCTGGATGCGTAGGGCATAGCACGCTGCCCGGATGTCCACACTGAATGCGAACGGCTGGAGCCGCAGCCCCACCTGGACCTCCAGCAGGGAGGTGAGGAGGTTTGGGCCGGTCTCGATGAGGTCATTGAGGGACCGCGCTGGGATGCTGCACTTGCTGGAGGCGTCCACAACGGGCCAGCACTTGCGACTGCCGGGCGCGCGGAAGTGCGCGAGGAAGTGGACGAGCCCAACTGGCTCGGCCTCCGGATCCACGTGCTCGATGATCCCCTCCACCGCCTGGGACTCGAACTCGCCATAGTAGACCTCGTGGTCCGCCTGGGAGAGTCTGGCATTTGTCTTCTGGGCCCGGGAGAAGGCCTGGGCATAGTTGGTGGCGAGGGTGTGGGCCCCCGCCTTGAAGGGCAGGGGGACCACGAAGTGCCCATCCTCATCGCGGTGCACCTGCTGGAGGAGGTCCGCCATCATCTCCTCCACCCGGGGAGTGCCCAACTCTGCATCCTTCGCGAAGCCGACCTGCTCCAGGTCTGAGTGCCGTCGGAGCACATCCTGGAAGCTGAGCGGCTGGGCGAACATGAAGCAGTTGCTCGCCTGTCCGCAGCTGCCCGCCACCTCCGCGCACTCACAGCGTCGGAGGGCGCCCATCAGGATGAGGCCATAGGTGGTGTGGTGGGCTGTCAGGAGGTCCGTCCCTGCTGTCCGCAGGCCGCCAAGCATGCTGTTGTACACCGTCAGGCCCAGGAGCAGCTGCACCCAGTAGCAGCTGTAGTCGAGGCTGGGGGTGTTGCAGGCCTCCTCATTGGCGAGCCCCGCGTCCTCGAGGAGGGAGGGCTTGATCCGGAAGCTGCCCAAGATGATGTCCGCGCACACCGCCGCCGCTGTGAAGGCTTGCATGGGTCAGTGGTTGCCCTGCTGGTTGATGAGGTCCAGGAGGACCGGATGGGTGCGGACGGACCGCGTCCGGTCTGCGCCAGCGTAGGCGACGTCGACTGTGATGGGGGGCAGGCGCTTGAGGCGTAGCCGGTCTACCAGATCGTCGGTGATCCAGCAGCGCATCGCCCCACAGTCCAGCATCGCCTGGGCCATGCTGTCGCCCGTGCCTCCAGGCCAAGACACCGTCGGGGAGAAGGTGGCGAGGACTGTCAGGTCGTCCCCTGCCACCTGGCCTCGCGTAGCCACCGCCGCCGCCGTCGTCAACGCCCCGGAGCCCGCGGGCTTGCCCACGTGGAGGGTCATGTGGTGCTTCTTCTGGCAGATCTGGCAGGAGAACCGGCTTGGGCAGGGGTCGGTCCTGTGGCCGCCCTTGCGCAGGCAGTTGAGGCAGTGCTCCTGGTGCTTGGCCTCCTTGACCCGGGCCTTGGCATCCTTGAACTTGGTGCACTTGGTGACCAGGTGCGGCTCCTCGCAGAGGAAGCAGAGCTGGAGGCATCGTTGGGGCCTGTCCTTGTCACGCTGCCGGGCGGGTAGTGCCGACCATCCGCCGGCGCCGCCGCCACCGCCCCCGCTGGGCATCTCTCCCGCCAGTCGTTTCTCGTCCGGCTTTGGTCCCACTCTCCCCCACCACCAGCATCGCAGCCGCCGGTGGCTGGTTCGTCCTGGGGTGGGTCTTGGGGGCGCAGTGGCGCAGCAGGTTCAGCTCCCCGCGCAGTGCCGCTAGGAGCACCGCGATCCCCGGGACCGGGCGCCATCCCTGTCAGATCTGCTCGCGCTGGATGTCCTTCACCAGCTGAGCCGGCAGCTTGCTGAAAGCGGTGAAGGCGTGGGCGTCGATGGTGGCCTTGCTGACGCTGGCCACGTGCAGGCTGGCCTCGATGGTGGTGAGGCGATCGGAGAGCTGCTCCAGGCTGAACAGGTCGCCCTCCACGGCTGGCTCCAGCTCCGCGAGCTGCTGGAAAAGCGCCGACTCGAGCAGGTCCACGCGGTCGTAGGTCCCGTCCAGGATGCGAAGGGCCCGCCGGTAGCTCCCCTCCATGCCAGGGTCGAGCTGGGCAATCTTGTCCCAAGCCTTCCCCTTGAGAGCGTTGTAGAGGTGGTAGAAGCACTCCCGCTCCGAGACGCCCGCCACGTCCAACACGGCCCTGGTCCAGTTGCGGAAGCGGGCGTAGGTGGAGATGTCCTTGCCGTCGAATGTCTCCACTGCCCTTTTCCACTTGGGCAGCCCCGTGTCCCGTGGCCCCCGCCGCTCGTCCCACAGGTTCATTGCCTGAAGAGAGGCTTGGAGTGTGCGGAGGATGTCGGCGTGGAGGCCTTGGAGATCCTCACGGCCGTCCCTGGCCTCCCGATCGCGCTCGCTCCATCTCGACAGATGGCTGGGACCAGACTGGCGGCTGGGGCTTGAGCGGTGCTCGCCTTCCGAGGAGTCGGATGGGCTCCGCCGCCGCGTTGGCGACTGCCACTGGACCCCGGGCTCCGTCGGCACTGTTGGCTGGCTCTTGGGCTGCGCCATCTGAAGGGGGGGGGGGGGTTGGGCTGCGGCTACGGCGCCCCGCCCGGCTGCCCGATCGGTCTCCAGCTCGGGACGAACGGCGGCTGCCACCCCCGTGTGGCTGCAGGTTCTCGTAGAAGCTCTGCTCGCTGGGGGGCAGGGGCTGCGCGTTCACATGGTCATCCGCCGGCCGCCATGCCTGCCCTCCTGGGTGTGGCGATGGTGGTGGGAGGACGCCGCATCCCGGCCTTGGTGGAATCGGCAGTGGGAGAGGCTGGATCGGCGGAGGTAGGCCTGCTGGGAGGCGCGCGTCCAGGTTCACTGGCACCGCCGGTGGTGCGTAGGGCAGCGGAGGCGTCTCTGGGTAGCGGAGGTCGCCCTCCATCAGAGGGCGCCACTCGTCCAGCAGTGGCGACCGCCGGAGCCAGTCCTCCACCCGCTCGGACTGCTGGAGGCTGACTGTGCTGTGGGTGGCAGAGGAAGGGGGATGGTGCTCGCCCCGGCCCTCTCGTTGCTCCCGCCACCGCGGACTGGCCGCCGCCGCCCTCCGCTCTCTCGTCCGCTCACGGCTAGGCTGATGCGCTGTTCGCGTCCAGTTGCTGGCGCCATCCTCTTCGTGGAAGAAGCAGCTGGAGTGGCGGCGGTCCGGGATCCGCCGCCGGGGAGAGCTGCCATGGAGCCGGGCATCGATCTCGGCCCACCCGCTTGCCCGCCGGTGGCTGTCCCGGTTGCCGCTGCCCCACCGCTCGCTCATCCGCTCACCGCTAGGCTGATGCGCCATTCGCGTCCAGTCGCCGGCGCCATCCTCTTCATGGAAGAAGCGGCTGGAATGGCGGCAGTCCAGGCTCCGTCGCCGGGGAGAGCTGCCATGGAGCCGGGCATCGATCTCAGCCCACCCACTCGCCCGCCGGTGGCCGTCCCGGTCGCCACTGCCCTGCCGGGCACTCATCTGGCCGTAGATGTCCTGCCGGGCGCTGGCTCTGTCGCCGTTGCCCCGCCGACTGCTCCCAGTAGCCAATGGCCATCCTGCTGGGCTCGGGTCCAGATGGTGCTGGGGCCCAACATTGGTGTAGTCCTGTGGCTGGACGGTGGAGAAGCAGGGCACCCGAATGCCCGCCGTGAGAGCTTGCTGGAGCAGGGAGACGGGTTCCAGCCCGGGCCCGCCACGTTGCTGGATGCAGCGGGGGCAGACGAAGTCGAAGTCCTTGCCCAGGTCGCAGTTGATGGCGGTGTTGAGGATGTCCCAGATGTTGACGGTGGCAGAGCCGGGCGGATCAAACATCGCGTCCAGGCCCTCGGTGCAGTAGACCTGCCGGCAGGGCAGGCAGCGGATGCGGTAGGGCGAGTGGTTGCCAAAGGGCTGGCAGGTGCCGCAGCAGCCATCGACGGCATCCTCGGCCACCATGCGGAAGATGGAGGCCATGCTGCAAATGGATTCGGCCAGCACCCGCTCGAAGAAAGAGTTCAGGCACCAAGATCAGCAGGGTCTTAGCAAAGCCAGGGGCCCCTCAGACACTTGCTGCTGACAATAGAAGAAGAATGAGAGAGGTTGACCAGGAAGGAGGGGGAGTTAGCTGTGCCAGGGTCCCCAAAGGCGCTGGCTGAAGGCCTTGAACTCCGTTGTCTGCCCGGCCACCAGCGCTGGACAGGTCGGCGTCTCCAACCTCCTCGAACGTCCCAGCACTGCCCCTTGTCCCTCCGCTGTTGCTGCAGAGGGCGTCGCACGAGAATCAAAGAAAAGAAAAGAGTCTGGAGGATGATGCAAGACCGTCTGGAGAGGGGTCAGCCACTGCTGCACCCCAAATGCATGCTTGCTGAAGAGCACAGGCCTAGCAGGTGGCCATTCGAAGCTCCCCCAGCCAACAGCGCCACCAGAACGAGCAATCTCCCACCATCAGTAGATTCGGTAATAGGCTTCACTTTCGGAGACGACTGACTTTATTACCTCGACGCTCACCGTTACACATAGACAATGCAGGGAGCGCACATATATGTGTACTATTCGACGCGTCAGCCCCACAAGCAGATTTCACTAGTAGTAGGGCAATTTCTTTGGCTTTACACTCGGGGCAATCGATTTTTTTTCAGGAGAAAAGAGCTTTATTTTGGCTTGCCGATGGTACCAGTTATAATATCCTTTTGACCAAAACAAATATGGCCTCGTCATTGTAGAGCATTACAGAAAATGAGTCGAAGGCAGCGAGCTGTAAAATGCTGTAGAAATAAGAAACAAATTACTGTACAATGCTGTGTTATTTTTTATCACCATTTTTAGCCAGCAACTGCCAAACATTGATTTGCATGGGGCGATATTTGCAACTTTTGCTAGGTCTAATCAATGAAATAACTGGGCCATCCTATCCATGGCCGGGACAATACTTAGGCAGGCGCTGAATGGGAAGGTTTCGCTTCTCGCGACGGCAGTTGAACTTGAATTTAGCTGGACAGTCGGCGTCCTTGAAGAGGCAGTCCAGGGTGCAGGAAGCCAGCCCTTTAAAGCCCGATCCCCCGCCTCCGTTCGGGAAGAAGAACTGGAAGCCTGCAAATTACCCGGCATCAGAGAGCTACAAATTAAATGATATCTTGTTGCCCTATTTTCTTGAATTTACGACAATGGGCTAGCAGGCTGATAAAATGGCAAACGTTTCCGTGGCTTTGGTGGACCAGTAGTGGCAGTTGTTGAAGTCGATGTAATTGTGGAAGTTGATGAAGACGTTAAGGTTGATGTTGAAGTTGATGTTGAAGTTGAGGTTGAGGAAGATATTGAAGTTGATATTGAGGTTGAAGTAGATGTTGAGGCTGAAGTTGATGAAGAAGTAGAAGTCGAAGACGAAGCTGATTTCAACGTTGATGGCAATGTCTTCATCTGGGTCGAACCCGTTCCAGTTCCTGTTGTGGTTGAAGTTGATGTAGACGTTGAAGTTGATGTTGAAGTAGAGGTTGAAGTAGAGGTTGAAGTAGATGTTGAGATTGAAGTTGATGAAGAAGTAGAAGACGAAACTGATTTGAACGTTGATGGCAAGGTCTTCATCTGGGTCGAACCCGTTCCAGTTCCTGTTGTTGTTGAAGTTGATGTAGACGTTGAAGTTGATGTTGAAGTAGAGGTTGAAGTAGAGGTTGAAGTAGATGATGAGATTGAAGTTGATGAAGAAGTAGAAGACGAAACTGATTTGAACGTTGATGGCAAGGTCTTCATCTGGGTCGAACCCGTTCCAGTTCCTGTTGTGGTTGAAGTTGATGTAGACGTTGAAGTTGATGTTGAAGTAGAGGTTGAAGTAGAGGTTGAAGTAGATGTTGAGGTAGAAGTTGATGAAGAAGTAGAAGACGAAGCTGATTTGAACGTTGATAGCAAGGTCTTCATCTGGGTCGAACCCGTTCCAGTTCCTGTTGTGGTTGAAGTTGATGTAGACGTTGAAGTTGATGTTGAAGTAGAGGTTGAAGTAGAGGTTGAAGTAGATGTTGAGGTAGAAGTTGATGAAGAAGTAGAAGACGAAGCTGATTTGAACGTTGATGGCAAGGTCTTCATCTGGGTCGAACCCGTTCCAGTTCCTGTTGTGGTTGAAGTTGATGTAGACGTTGAAGTAGATGTTGACGTAGAGGTTGAAGTAGATGTTGAAGTTGAAGTTGAAATCAAAATAAATGGTGAAGTAGAAGTCGAAGACGAAGCTGATTTAAACGCTGATGGCAAGGTCTCCAACTTGGTCGAACCCGTTCCAGAAACTGTTGTTGTTGAAGTTGATGTAGACGGTGATGTGGAGGATGATATTGTTGAGCTTGATGATGTACTAGTTGATGTTTTCGTTGAGGTAGATGATGATGTTGTACTCGTTGATGTTGATATGGAGGATTTAGTTGTTGTGCTTGTTGATGTACTAGCCATGGCTGTTGTTGAAGTAGGAGTTAATTTTGTACTTGTTGATATACTATTTGTGGTTGTTGTTGAGGTAGAAGATGATATTGTTAATGATGATGCGGGCCTTGCTGATATACTATTTGTGGTTGTTTTTGAGTACGAAGATAATGTTGTTCTTGTTGATGTACCTATTGTGGTTTCTTTTGAGGTAGAGGATAATAATTTATTTGTTGATGTACTTGCTGTAGTTGTTGCTGGGGTAGAATATGATGTTGCACTTGTTGATGTTGATATGGAGGACTTAGTCGTTGTGCTTGTTGATGTACTTGTTGTGGCTGTTGTCGATGTAGAATATGATTTTTTACTCGTTGAAATACTATTTGTGGTGGTTGCTGAGCTAGAAGATGGTAATGTATTTGTTGATGTACTTGCTGTAGTTGTTGTTGGGGTAAAGGCTGATGTTCCACTAGTTGATGTTGATGTGGAAGATGGAGTCATTGTGCTTGTTGATGTACTAGTTGTGGCTGTTGTTGAAGTAGATGAAGATGTTGAGCTTGTTGATGTACTTGTTGTGGTTGTTTTTGAGTTCAAAGATGATGTTGTTCTGGCTGATGTACTAATTGTGGTTGATGTTAAGGTAGAAGATGATAATGAATTTGTGGATGTACTTGCTGTAGTTGTTGTTGGGGAAGAGGTTGATGTTCCACGTGTTGATGTTGATGTGGAAGATGGAGTCATTGTGCTTGTTGATGTACTACTTGTGGCTGTTGTTAAGGTAGAAGAAGATGCGGAACTTGCTGATGTTCTAGTTGTGGTTGTTGTTGAGGTAGAGGAGGATAGTGTACTTTTTGATGTTAATGTGTAGGATGTAGCCGTTGTGCTTGTTGATGATCTAGTTGATGCTGTGGTTGAGGTAGAAGATGATATTGTACTTGATGATGTACTAGTTGAGGTTCTTGTTGAGATAGAAGATAAAGTTTTACTTGTTGATGATGATGTGGAGGATGTAGTCGTTTGGCTTGTTGGTGAACCAGTTGTGGTTGATGTGCTAATTGACGTTGCTTTTGAGGTAGAGAATGACGTCTTACTAGTTGATGTACTAGTTGTAGTTGAGTTGGAGTACGCAGCTGTTGAGTTGGAGTACGATGTTGTACTAGTCGATATTGATGTGGAGGATATATCCGTTGTACTTGTTGATGCATTAGGTAAGGTTGCTGTTGAGGTAGAGGATGATGTTGTGCTTGATGTTGTGCTTGTTGATGTCGTTGAGGTAGAAGATAATGTTGTACTTGTTGATGTTGATGTGGAGTATGTAGCCGTTGTGCTTGTTGATGCACTTGTTGAGGTTGCGGTTGAGGTAGAGGATGATATTGTACTTGTTGATATCGATATGGTGGATGTAGTTGACGTGAAAATGAACGTTGAAATGGATGTTGAAGCTGGCATTGTGGTTGAAGTAGAAGTTGAGGTTGAAGTTGATGTCGATGTTGTAATTTCTGAATTTCAGTTCCTTTAACCTAATTTTTCAAAAATTCCAGATACCGCAAATGCTTGTGATAGCGTAAAGCATCACTCCGGGCTCGTCTTCTACGACTATAGGGCTGCCTTCAGGCGCTTGCAGCAGGTGACACTCTTTCGTAGCGCTCTCGAAACTGGCCTCAAATAAAGAAGTAAGCAATTTTGTTCTGCCCGACGCTGCTGGCAAAACTAAATTTGCAACCGCTATGCAGTCAGAAATGTGGATGCAGGCCTGGAGGCAGTCGACAGCGCCAGCCTTGGCCACAGCTGCACTGGGCTTAGCCAGCCTGAAGTCCTCGTAGATCTGCCAGGAGCAGACGTGTCTACTGCACTCAACATCGTCTACAAATTTAGCTCTCCATCCGCGCATATTACACCATAGATAGCCCATTCTTTGATTGCACTCATCTTTTTAGCTCTGATTTCAGCCAGAGGTCTTCACTTTGAGACTTATTTCAGCTAAAAACTAAGGTAACAGATTTGCTTAAATGTAAACGAAAACAAGTGGGAAGGATCAATGAGTTTATGATATTTGAACAACTTTGACTGGGTCCCAATAACTTAATTAATTTGCCATCCCTTTTTTTCAGCCTACCCCAGTTTCAATAATATCTTCACTCTTACTGGCCATTTGTGGCTGCAGTGGCGGGACAAGGGCCAGGGCGTTGGCGGGCAAGGGGCCGAAGGTGAAGGAGCCTTCGAATAGACTGCACTTCGCCTCAATGAGCTGAGCGCAGCCGCAGTCGCTGCTAATCTCGCACAGCTCCTGCCAGCACACGCTTGCTTGCACAGTTCAAAGGATGGCCAGCAACCTGGCACAGCCACTGGTAGTTTGTCGTCAGCTCCTGCAGCAGCATGCCGGCACAGGCAAACTCCATGCTCTCCCAGCTCTCCACTGCAAACACAGGCTCTGGCTCAGCGGACAGCGGCTTCTTCTTGCTTACTATCCTGGCCTGCTACATTGGCCTCTGGAAGTTGTTGAAAGGACAAACTAAACTGCTAGCAGCATAGTTTCGATTATATTTGGCATAGATTATATTTGATTATATTCGACATTTGACATGCTATATGGTCAGGGAAACTGGGACTGGGTGCATCTGAACAGAGGCCTTCAGAGCAAAGGCCTGTCCAACGAACGGGGTGCAATGCGACAGGTGTAGGCGTTGCTGGGGCTGTCGCAGTCGCGAGCCCCGATGGCGGCGTTGAGGTTTGTGAAACCGTCGGAATTGCTCGCACTCAGCGCCATGTAGGAACAAGCGCCCGCGGCCAACTGCACCGGGAACGAACCCCCCACACTCCACTCCACCAGCGATCCGCCCGAGTCCGACTGCAATCGCCCAACAGCTATGTCACGGGCTGAAGTTGTAATTGAAGACTGCTCCGAGCCCTTGTAGAACCCTTGCGTCTAGCGCATTTCCAATGTAAACTCAAGTTGCAGCAAATTGCTAAATATACAAACTCAAACTCATTTGCGCCTCGATTAATTCAATTTCCAAAAAACCCAATCAATCATAATAATTGTTTACTTTTGAATGGTTAGTGTCACTTTGCTCCTTTTTCATTGATAACTATTCATCCAAAATCGTCAAAAAAAGCATGACACACAGACACAAATGAACACATTAGTGCCCGGCCAGGTTGGTAATATGAATATATGAATGGGAGAAAGGGAAGCCTGATAGGCGGCGTTGCCGGAGTTGGTGCCCATGTAGGCGAGCCATATGTAGAATTTGCCGCTGATGCCGGCCCGCCAGTTGCTCTGGCTCAGCAGCGCTTGCATCTCCTCCATCGCCCCAATTGGGACCAGCGTTCCTGCACTCAGCCCTCTGATGTTTCAAGGAAAGGTTAGGTTTGAGAGGCCCAAAAGCCTAACCTTTGCTGCCTGCGGGAGCCAAGGCATGGCAGGCTTGGATGGCCTCGCTCCAGGTGGCGCTGCCGGCTGCCTCCACTGTCAGCAGACACTCGCCTGGCGGTTCTCTTTATTGTACAGTTTCGTCAACTGAGCGAGAAACAGGATGATTTTGAATTTTTGTAAGTTGTGTATGTCAACAAATTATGAGACTGGTGCTAGCTATTTCTTCCTACCAGATGCAGTGATCATGATTGACCCAATATTGAGTCCCAAGTACGAAACATAAAGGTGTGAGAAATGTGTGTTCAAGAAGGACAGCTGTCGACGATTATGCAGTTCCCTTGAAATATTTAAAAGACTTGAGTTTGCGCCAATATTTTGCAAGGGAAATGTTATGATACTGATGCCATGTTGTCAGTGATTTATTTGGCTCAAGCAAGCATTGGCACCTTTAGCTTCATCAAAGTAGGAGCCCAGAGACGGCGGCTCCAGTGTTGGCAGACTGCACCAGTTGGCCAGGCACACTGCCAATTCCCACTTTTCTCATAGAAAAGTGCTTGGAGAACTTCTTGGCAATCTCACTTTCGCCGATGGTCTTTTGGATGGGCAGCAACAAGAGCAGCAGAAGCTTCCTGCTCATCCTGCCCAGCAAAACAACTTTCAGTTCATGCGAATGTGAGAAGTGAGGGGCTGCTGTAGGGGGGCAGCAGTAGGGTATAGGGTAATGGAGGCAGTCAGGTGAGCACGGAGCAGAGGAGGTGACAGACGAGGCCCTTTGTCGAGAATGGACAGAGCGGCCTTGCACAAGTTGTCCGGGAGCATTTGTCAGGCGCCCGACTGATGGTTAGGCTATCATGGGGAAGGGGGGAGCTGACCAATAGCCCTCTGGTTACCAAGGGCAGCCCATCTCACTGCCCTCATTTCCGAGCCATTAACTCTTTATGGCAGCCCAGTACTGCCCACTGTTGCAATTCATTTCTTTTCAAAGTTACAATCAATAAATCAGCCGAAAACCTTTAAATCGCCTTTGAATATGCTTTGAACATGTTCGCAAAGCGCTTGGTGTGAAAGCTTGTTCACGCCATTTTTATGCCATAAGTTGACGTGATTGATATTCACTCACAACAGTGTTTAGCATTGACTCTGCTTTTGCTTGTAAACAAGATCCATGTAAACACAAATACTAATGAATGCTGGTCTTGCTTGCAATTCGTTGCAATACCAATTCGTAGCTCTCTAAGTCAATAATGAAATCAATTTTCAAATTTATATGCACGGATGAAAAGCCCCCCCCCCCTGTTTGCGGCTTCAATCACTAGATCTTGCGACAGAGACCGTAGTAGGAGTTGTCGCAGTCCTTCTCCACCAACTGTCCACTGTCCAGGAAGAGGCAGCGGGCTTTGGCTCCTGCAAGGCCTCACAAATAGCTAGTCACAGGGCCCTACAATTACCCCAGCCGACCCAGGCAGTGGAGGCCGACTTCCTCGGTGGAGGGCTGGCCCGGCCTGCGGGTGAGACAGTCGTGGCCGCTCAGGCTTCGCTTGCAGTTTTGCAGGCTGCTCTCGCTCCCCTCGCAGACCACGTCGTCCATGAGGAAGTCCAAGTTGGCCAGGCTGCTGGGGTGCGGGGCCGCCTGGTTCTCTGGCCAGGCGTAGAAGTTCCAGCTCCCCAAAGCAGCCCCAACTGACCCAGGCAGTGGAGGCCGACCTCCTCGGTGGTGTCCGTTGAGCTGCTGCGGGGGCGGCAGTCGTGGCCACTGAGCCTCCGCTTGCAGCTTTGCAGGCTGTTCTCACTCCCCTCGCAGACCACGTCGTCCATGAGGAAGTCCAAGTTGGCCAGGCTGCTGGGGTGCGGGGCCGCCTGGTTCTCTGGCCAGGCGTAGAAGTTCCAGCTCCCCAAAGCAGCCCCAACTGACCCAGGCAGTGGAGGCCGACCTCCTCGGTGGTGTCCGTTGAGCTGCTGCGGGGGCGGCAGTCGTGGCCACTGAGCCTCCGCTTGCAGCTTTGCAGGCTGTTCTCACTCCCCTCGCAGACCACGTCGTCCATGAGGAAGTCCAAGTTGGCCAGGCTGCTGGGGTGCGGGGCCGCCTGGTTCTCTGGCCAGGCGTAGAAGTTCCAGCTCCCCAAAGCAGCCCCAACTGACCCAGGCAGTGGAGGCCGACCTCCTCGGTGGTGTCCGTTGAGCTGCTGCGGGGGCAGCAGTCGTGGCCACTGAGCCTCCGCTTGCAGCTTTGCAGGCTGTTCTCACTCCCCTCGCAGACCACGTCGTCCATGAGGAAGTCCAAGTTGGCCAGGCTGCTGGGGTGCGGGGCCGCCTGGTTCTCTGGCCAGGCGTAGAAGTTCCAGCTCCCCAAAGCAGCCCCAACTGACCCAGGCAGTGGAGGCCGACCTCCTCGGTGGTGTCCGTTGAGCTGCTGCGGGGGCGGCAGTCGTGGCCACTGAGCCTCCGCTTGCAGCTTTGCAGGCTGTTCTCACTCCCCTCGCAGACCACGTCGTCCATGAGGAAGTCCAAGTTGGCCAGGCTGCTGGGGTGCGGGGCCGCCTGGTTCTCTGGCCAGGCGTAGAAGTTCCAGCTCCCCAAAGCAGCCCCAACTGACCCAGGCAGTGGAGGCCGACCTCCTCGGTGGTGTCCGTTGAGCTGCTGCGGGGGCAGCAGTCGTGGCCACTGAGCCTCCGCTTGCAGCTTTGCAGGCTGTTCTCACTCCCCTCGCAGACCACGTCGTCCATGAGGAAGTCCAAGTTGGCCAGGCTGCTGGGGTGCGGGGCCGCCTGGTTCTCTGGCCAGGCGTAGAAGTTCCAGCTCCCCAAAGCAGCCCCAACTGACCCAGGCAGTGGAGGCCGACCTCCTCGGTGGTGTCCGTTGAGCTGCTGCGGGGGCGGCAGTCGTGGCCACTGAGCCTCCGCTTGCAGCTTTGCAGGCTGTTCTCACTCCCCTCGCAGACCACGTCGTCCATGAGGAAGTCCAAGTTGGCCAGGCTGCTGGGGTGCGGGGCCGCCTGGTTCTCTGGCCAGGCGTAGAAGTTCCAGCTCCCCAAAGCAGCCCCAACTGACCCAGGCAGTGGAGGCCGACCTCCTCGGTGGTGTCCGTTGAGCTGCTGCGGGGGCGGCAGTCGTGGCCACTGAGCCTCCGCTTGCAGCTTTGCAGGCTGTTCTCACTCCCCTCGCAGACCACGTCGTCCATGAGGAAGTCCAAGTTGGCCAGGCTGCTGGGGTGCGGGGCCGCCTGGTTCTCTGGCCAGGCGTAGAAGTTCCAGCTCCCCAAAGCAGCCCCAACTGACCCAGGCAGTGGAGGCCGACCTCCTCGGTGGTGTCCGTTGAGCGGCTGCGGGGGCGGCAGTCATGGCCACTGAGCCTCCGCTTGCAGCTTTGCAGGCTGTTCTCACTCCCCTCGCAGACCACGTCGTCCATGAGGAAGTCCAAGTTGGCCAGGCTGCTGGGGTGCGGGGCCGCCTGGTTCTCTGGCCAGGCGTAGAAGTTCCAGGTCCCCGGCTTCACATTGGCCCATCGCTCCGGTCCCAAGTCTTCGGCCCTGGATCAGTCCATTCTCAACTACTCCGACATTCAGCATGCGCTGCCTGGCATAGCCCAGCTGGCGACAGGCCACGTTGCCTTCTTCGATGCCCAATTCGTCGTCGCAGACGAAGCCCCACGTCCCATTCACTTTCACCTGCCATCAAAGCTTCCACAAGCTCTGATAGAAGGGGCTCCTGTGAACCAGGAGGAGGCCTTTTCCAGAGGAGCTGGGGTTCCCGTTGGAGTCCACCAGGCGAATGTTGCTTTGGGCCGTGGGCTTGACAACCGCAGCACTTCCGCAGCCCTGGCTCCGGTAGCCGATGAGGTAGCGCCGCTTGCAATCACTCTTTCATGGACAGCATTCAAAGCGAAAGGAGGCTACCGATTTGGCGTCGGGGAAAAGGGGGGAGTAGGAGTAGAAGGTGGGCGGAAGAAAAGATGCCTCACCACCTTTTGTCCGGCCTCAACGGGGCAACAAGGCTCAACTATGAAACACTGGTCAATCAACAACACATTTCTCAGTTTGTTCCTCAATGCTCCCGACTGTTTCGTTGAGGAGGAAGTAGGTGTCCTGGCCGAAGGTGAAGCTGTTGTCAGTTGTCAGATTGCCTGAGAACCAGTTCCTATCGCAGAATGAAGGACTACAGAAAAACTTACCTGGAAGAGGCATGGAACTGTTTGCCTGTTCAATGATACTTCGCAGGAAGGCAACTTTCGAATCGCAGGCCAGCAGGAAGTTCTTTTGGGCAGGACAGACCTCCGAATTGTTTCGAATCACCAGGCAGGAGCCGGTATCCTTGCTCCCCGACGGGCATCTGGGGGCATATTGGACATCATTAGGGACCTCTCTGGCCAGCTTAAGAAGCACTTTTTAAGAGCAGCAAGAATCGGCCGGACATAAATTTTTTGACCCCCCTTTTTTATTGCAGATTCTGAATCTCCATACAATTTTATGTATCTCCAACAATTTTGGGCGAACAAGGTATTCTCGGCGGTTGCCAAGATGCGCGGCCTCACCTCAAGACACCACCTAGATGAAAATGCATGCCAAAATTCAACAGATTTCAGTGAAAAACCATGAATTATGCATGTTCCGATTTTTGAAACATCAAGATTTTGGGTTTTTGACCATTTATCAGGAAATACTAATTATTTCAAAAATTCCTTTTGCCAGCTTCAAGATGTTACTATCACGGACGTACATATCAAAAATCAGCAAATTTCATTAAAAAACCGGGGACCTATGCATGTTCAAATTTTTGAAACATCAAGATTTTGGTTTTTTGACTATAAATCAGAAAATAATAAATATTTCAAAAATTCCTTTTGCCAGCTTCGAAATGTTACTTAGACGGACGTATCTGCTAATTCCATTGAAAAACCAGTGATTTAGGATTTTTTGTATTTTGAAACATCAAAAAATTGAGTTTTGGGCGAAATTCAAAAATTTACGCCAAGCACCAAAAATGGTCCCGAGGCACCGCCTAGGAGGACCTTCATGCAAAAAATCAGCCAATTTCGTTGAAAAACCGCGGAGTACGGGACACAATGGACG
>JASANA010003523.1:0-29012 GCA_030248095.1 Ptycholaimellus sp. GST1_10 | reverse complement strand
TGGTCCGCACTGATGAGAATCAGCCGCCTAGTCGGCTGCAAAGCAGACTCCTCATAGTCTGCGCTCATCCAGTCAGCCGCCAATTCGGCTGCAAGGTGGACTCCTCGTGGTCCGCACTGACGAGATCAGCCACCTAGTTGGCTGAGAAGCAGACTCCTCGTAGTCTGTGATCGTCCAGTTAGCCGCCAGTTCGGCTGCGAGGTGGGCTCCTTTTGGTCTGCGCTGACGAGATCAGCCACCTAGTTGGCTGCAAAGCAGACTCATTGTAGTCTGCACTTGTCAAATCATCCACCTGGCAGAGTTTGACAGAGGCTGAGGGTTTTGTGTTCCGTACTCCTTCCCGCGTCGATAACCAGCCGCCTGGTAGGCTGGGCGCTGTCATTGCCTCCTAGTAGGCCTGCAAGGTCGCAAATTCTGTGCTTGTCAGCTCAGAGTCCCGTAAGACAAATTTGCTCTCCTCTGCATCCTCCTCCCATCCGTCGATGGCGCGAGGTGGCAAAAGGCATACTAGGCCTTTGCAGAGTAACAAGGTGGGCCCTCAGCCCAAAGAGAGAAGGAACGAGGGTGCTTTGCCAGCGCCCTCACGTGACAGCTGCTCCCATGTTGGCCGTCCCTGCCTTGATTCCTGCTTCTCTCCCGCTTCCTCAGCAATGCGGCAGAGTGGAGCAGGGCGTGCTCTTGCAGTCTTCCTGCCTCCCCCCCATAAGGGCGACAGAGAAGAGTAGCAAGAGGCCAAATAGTTGTTGCCCACTGGCTCCTAGTAGCTCTTAGGCGGGGCTTTTCGCAGGCATCTGAATTCACGGTTCAATCCGCAGTCGGAGTCCACAGAGGAAGGCTGCTGTGAAAGAAATGCGAAGGTCAGATGCCGCGTCGTTGGTCATTCTCAGGTCTGCAGTTGGAGTCCACAGAGGAAGGCTGCTAGAGATGAGGAGGTTGACCCTTGAGGTGAGTCACGCTGTTTGCCAATTCCCACCCGCAGTCGGAGTCCACAGAGGAAGGCTGCTGAAGGGGAACTGCAGGGACAGATTGACTTGATCGAGTTGCTGCTGTTTGACACTTTCCGTCCGCGGTCGGAGTCCACAGAGGAAGGCTGCTGGAACGAGAGTGCAGTGACAGGCTGAACTCCTAGTGGCCGTAGGCTGGTGTCTGCCGATTCAGGCCCTCGAAGCATGGCAGAAGGCCAGTGCCTTATTCATGTAGCAGTTGAAGGCGGTCCTGATGCCGCTGAGCTTGATGAACAAAGCCATAGAGGTTGGCCGGAGGCCCGTGCCAGACGCATTTCAGTCCTTTGTAGCTGATGAGCTGGGAGGAAATGTGCTGGCCACTGATTATCATTGACACGTCATTCTTGGCAATCGGTTGATTGGCAGAGAATGAGTAGAGGTCAATGGGCGTCTTGTAGGAGGCGGAGACCTGGAGCCCAAAGCCGAAGCTGTAGGCGGAGGCCTTGAAGCTGCAGTCCTTACAGATTTGCACCGTTTAGAGGGTCGGCAAATCTCAGTCAGATGCCATAGAACTGAAGTTCTTGGACATCTTCTTTTATCCCCATTTAGGATAAGAGAAGCGTTGAAAGTTTGCCAAATTATTGCATTAAAGTTAAACTTTAATGTTCCCGTCTGGCGTTGTCTTGAAAGGCAGGGCAGTTGGCTCCGCTTGCTGGGGCTGGGTGGAGGAATTCTTTCCTGCTTTCAGACTGCAGATGGCGTAGTCTTGGAAGGCCCTTTTTTGATGCCGCTTTATCCAAGACCTCTAGGACGGAGGTCTAGAAGCAGGATGAAGGTGCGCAATCTGGACTGTTCTTCTATCCGCTGCCCAAGTAGAGCTGGTTGAGGCTGTGCTTGTTGCAGAAGTTCTGGAGGTCCCAGATGCTCAGCCAGGCGTCCTTGGCTATGTCGAATATGAACAGTTTGGAGGGTTGAAGTAGGCATAGAAGTGGAGGTGACGGAAAGCTTGCCGGCACTTGCTGAAGCCAGTCTGGGCCTTGGGGCTCCGCAAGGAGTGCTTGGGGGGTAGATGGAAAAGAAGGTTGAGAATGGGTAGGGGACTGTCGGCGTCCATCTGTGCGCTGTTCAAGAGGCGCCGGCTGGAGAGGCTCTGCATCTCGGAGATGCCCAGCTAGGCATGCTTGGCTGGGCAAAGCGCACTCGAGGCCAATCTTGGCCGGTCCAGGTTGGAAGGCTGGGGTAGAGAGGAGGTGCTGTGAAGACTTGCAGATACGCCGGCAGTGCAAATGACGGTGTTTTTGTGGCAGCGATTGAATAGGGTAGTCTTCAACTCCTGTCTGTTGTCTGAGAGGCACCGGCTGGGGAAGCTCTGCGCACGCTGGAGGCCAATCTTGGCCTGTCTCAGCTATGGGGGGTGGGGCTAGAGGGTACAGGTAGGGTGTTATGAAGACTTGCAGATGCGCTGGTGCTGCAAAATATGATGATCTCAAAGCGGCGATAGAAGAAGCTAGTCTTTGGCTCCCATCCTTAGGAGAAAGGAAGAGTGTTTGAGGTGCAGGGGTTGTTGGGCGCTCATCTGTACGCTGTCTGCGTGGCGTCGGCTGAAGATGCTCTGCATCTCAGAGATGCCCAGTTGGGTGTGCTTGGCATAGAAGAACGCACTCCTGCACTTACTTGATCTGCCTCAGTAAAGGAGCATGGTTGAGTGTAGATAGAGGGTGTCATGAGGATGTGCTGAATGCGCCGGCGGCTAGATAGATGATGTTCTTGTAGCGGCGATAGTAGAAGCTGGACTTCGCCTTCCATCCAGATAAGGATTGAAGAGGGAGGTTTGAGGTGTCATTGGTGATGACATTGATGGCGACGATGCAAACGTTGACCTTCTGTCTGATGATCTTCTAGGCCTTGGCCAGTTGGTTCAGGTTCCCGTCCAGGGTACTCTTCCTTCTCGGCCGGCGGCGGAGAAGCGAGCAAACAAGTTGAACTTGTGCGCCGTGGATGGAGCCCTGGAGGCTCGGGGCCAATGGAAGGCAGAAGAGGGGCGCATTTGCAGTTGATGCGAAAGGCGGACTCTAAGCGTGGCCCGCTTAAATGCCTGTCACATTGAGGTTGGGGGGGGGGGTAGAGAGGTGTAGGGGATGCGGACGTTGTTGAAGGTGGCCATGTAGAAGAAGCAGGGCAAGAGCTTCTTGTTGGAGCTGGGCCGCTTAGAGGATTGCGGAGAGCCTTTGGAGGCGGCTCTTTGAGGCATCAAAGGAAGGCCAGAGGCCATCAATTTTCCGAAAGTAGTACTTTTGGTTTGCTTCTGGCGATGTTGATTCCGGTTGTTCTGAGAGGTGCGCGGAAGTTATGCAGCTTTTGATGACAGTCAGTTCATCTTTCCGCAGCTCGGGATGACACTGAGCAAATTGTCACTGTTGTGGCTGCAAAAAGACTGACGCAGCTCGGGATGACAGTAGATGATTTGCTCGGGTTGACAGTGTCAAGGGCCAATTCAGCTCAGGATGACTTGGAGCAAATTGTTGCTGTGGGAGTTGCGAAGAAGTTACGCAGCTTGGGATGACAGGCCAATTTGCTCGGGTTTACGACGGCAAAGATTGATGCAGCTTGGGATGACAGGGCTGGTCTCTCTCTGTTTTGGCTGCGATGATTTGCCACAGCTCGGGTTGACGCTGAGCAAATTGTCATTGTAAGAGATGCAAAGAGATGATGCAGCTCGGGATGACAATGTCGAATTTGCTCGGGTTGACAGAGGTAGAAATCAGTGCAGCTCGGGATGACACTAAACAATTGCTCTTGAGTCTGCTGCGAAGGAATTGACGCAGCTTGGGATGACAGTGAGCAATTGCTGCAGTCATGTCTGCATGATTTCTTGAACTCTTTGCCGTATTGAGCTGAGTCCCTGGGAAGCTGCTCTCAGTAGGCCAGTCCAGAAGAGGCCTTTGTGGCCAGGCAGAGAGTAGGCGGAGTAGAGGTGGGTGAGTGTGGCCACGCTTCCAGAATGCCGCTCCAAAATAGGCCCATTTGAGTTACGCAAACTTTAAGTTTAGCGTCTCTTTCGCCTATTTTGGATCTGTTGAAAGAAGCGTTGAAAGAATTTGCATATCTTTTCAGATAGTACAAAGTCTTGGAGGTGGCAATGGGATTGAGGTTGGCCCATTCGCCAGTGGGCTGGCAGAAGCCAGTCAGGAAGTCGTCCATGTTCCCGTCGGTCTTGTACACCACCGACCTCTTACTGCTGGGCGGAGTAAGGGGAAGGGTGCAGGGCAGGGGACCTTAAAGGGTCTGCGGAGGACGTCTTCCAGGAGGCAAACTGCATGACGGCGTACACGATCATGAAGTTGCAGAAGCGGTTGTGGGAGCCACCCAGGTTTCCGTAGGCCTTATACACCACCAACCTCTAGGGACATAATAGGAGGAAGGATGGGGTTTTGAGGCCTCTTTGAGGAACTTGGTGGAGGCGTCTTCCAATGGGCAGAGCTTCATGGCGCAGAAGGCGTCCATGTAGTTGCCGAGGTCAAAGAAGGCGGATACGCTGGACTTGCACGGCTTGATGCTGGAGCAGAGTATAGGCAGCAAGCCGCAGTCGGCGTCAATCGGAACGGGGTCCTGGAGGAGTCCAGTGTAGGCGCTGTTGGGCTGGAAGTGGCGGAGGCTGCAGTCGAAGCTGTCCAGCATTCTGCACTGGTTGCAGTCCTTAAAGATCTGGACGCGGTTGTGGTGCTCCAGGAAGCTGTAGCAAAAGCGGCGGACTTTGTCCAGAATCGATGCTATCTTCAACAGCGGGCAGAAGGAGGGGGAGGTGGGTCATTGTCACAATCTTCTGATGCGCATTAGCGGAGGCAGGCGCAATGGAAGTAGGCCTTGGAGGCATTGTGCTCGTTGTTGACGCCGTCCTTGAAGAGGTCCTTCTAGCCGCAGTTGAGCAGGCTGAGGTTGCAGATGACTGGGAGGCCATAGAAATGGCAGTGGAGGCAGTCCACTAGGCTGGGCCTGGTCCAGTAGTCGTCTGAGTAGACAAGGATAGGCCGCTCGTGAGTCTTTTGACTTCTGTCTTTCGGCGTTGCTTTTTCGAAATTCATGAGATCATAAAGATCCATCAATGAATTGATGTCGAAAGATGGCAATTGACTCTGAAGCTGGCTGGGCTTTTCTTCAGCAATGCTTGAAAGTTTATAAATCCACAAGGATTCATAAACAGGTGGGCCGGCAAGGTTGCAGCAGGCAGCAGGGAGTTTTGAGAACTGTCAAGGGCGATCTCAAAACTCTAGCAGCGTAGACGTTGCTTTTGCTGGATAGCTGGCATTGGCTGGCTGGCAGAGTTGCAGCAGAGGCCATAAGTTTGAAAACTGACTGGAGGCAATTTTCAAACTCTGGCAGGGAAGGCGAGCGGTTTGCTGGTAGCTGCAGGCAATTTCAAAATCCGTCCCAGGATAATGAAATTGTCATCGACAATGCTTGCATAGCAGGCATGAAAACAACTTTGCAGTTAGTTTTCGATGCCCAAGTAGCAAGGTTGCATCCAAGCCGACGTAGACTGGAGCTGGCAGCAAAGATCTTTGAAATTGGACAGTGGTCAATTTCAAAGTCCAGCAGCGAAGACGGATCGAAGCTGGTAGCTGGCAGCTGAAGAGAATATTCAAAATTCATTTCAGGATGATGAAATTCTGTAGACGACGCTGATGACATCAGCATGAAAAGAAACTTTTCAGTTAATTTTCAATGCCTGGCAGCAAAGTCAAATCTCGTCTCGATTGTTGGCGTTGAATGATTTCATAAAATCCGCAAGGATAGAATGAAATACTTGAAAGAAGTTGCTCTTTGAAGAGAACTTTTCAGTTCGCTTCAAGACCCTGTGTCGCAGCAGGTTACGGTAGCAAGTGGGCCATGTGATGTCAGAGTTTTGCTGGCAGCCGTCCATAATGACATGGTGGCTGGAAACTCGGCAGTGCAATGTTGCTGTCGAAGAATGGACATTGAAAAGAGACTCAAAAGTCAATTTCAATTCCATGCAGTGTAGTTGCAGTTGCTGCCGTCTAGAAGTTCATGAGGCCGGCTCTGGCTGAGTGAAGTTCTGGAGCTGCAGGGTGTCCTGCCTGGCAGTGAAGCGAAGTCCGGCATTGCAGGCTGGGCTCGATTCGCTGTCCGGTCTCTGTGGATCGGTGACTGGGGCTTTTGACTTGATCGCTGCTGATGAAAGGCGGCAAAGTCAAAGGCTGGAAGTTGTTGTGGAAGTGGAAGTTGGCGGAAGTGGTGCTGGGCATTGTAGTAGCCTTGTAGAGGTGGTCGGTCAAAGGTACAGATAAGCTAACCACTCTCTGCTACCAAACGCTGTGATGATATGCAGCAGTAACGTAGCGAGAAACTCTTTCATTGTCACCGAAGGGGTTAGGAGAGCGGAACTAGTTGGGGCAGAGCGAGCCACTAAAAGAGCAACTGATCCCGGCCTCCCTTCCGCCCGCCTCATTGACGTTCAAGGTAGACAAAACCGGCTTGGGAAACGTCACAACTACCTTGTGCCAAAATTCAACTTTCTGGCTTTCACTGGGCTGGAGAAATAAATTTTCAAAGTTAGGTGTACGGACGAGGAGTGCCCACCCCTGTAAACAAAATTTTAATGATAAGAGTTCCAAATAAAAATTTCATCACCTTAATGCCCAATCTATTTTCAATCACCTTTGCATGATAATATAGATCAAATCACATTTCATCACCTTGATGCGCAAACTATTTTAAGCGCAGACATTGTAAGCTAAGAGAGATAAAACACTGAATTGGAGATTCACAATTTCAGTAATAAATCACTGTACCGAAGATTCACAATTTCAGTAATTGCAAATATGAGTAGGTTTAGTTGCATTGCTACAAGCATGGGTTTGGTGCTGATGGGACATGACCATTAAAATTGGATTGATGCTACTTCTTGGCTGATGTTCCGCTGAATAAAAGCATTTGAATCTTATTGTTCGTTGAATAAGTTTAAACAAATCTATAAATAGGAATGCCGAATAGAATTCAAAGCTAGACAGGTAAAATGAAAAGCTATTGAGCAACACAATGGCTTTCAAATTTTTTGTTCCCAAGGTTATGGGAACGCCATATCAAGTACTTATAGACATCAGAAGTCAAATTCTTTAGCTTATTTTGTTCAAACGGAAAACCATGAACGTCATGCTGCTCCTTACAACCTTGATGATTTTTGGGTCAGTGGAGGAGACGGAGGCTGGAGTTCGAGATTGGATTCGCGGAAAGTGGAACAACTTGAAGGACAAGTTTTATGGGGTTAAAATTGACTTTCAAAAAATAGATGACCTTTTATCAAACAATTGGTTGTACCCCAAAATCACTGATAGTGTAAATTTGTTTTTACCAGCCCAGGTCACGCCAAATAAAGAACATAAGAAGCAAATTGTCATTTTTTGAGTGACTGACGGCCGCCTGCCTCGAAAGGCAGGACAATCAGTGCTTTGGAGGTCATGGGGCATGGGTTGGGAGGCCGCGAAATGTAACTTAGCCTGCCAAGCCTAGGCAAACTTTACCCCATTTTTCTGTCCGTTTGTCCGTAACACAGCAGATTTCACAGGTAGTAGGGAAATTTCGAACTATACTAGCCCCCCCCCCCCACTTATACAATCCCCCCACATGTATAAACACCCACTTAAAAATATAAATTTTTTCATTGCTTTAAAATACACATCTTGCGCTGCTCAGCGTCATAGTGGACCATGGACGTCTGCTTCTTATCATTGTCTATATAGCTCGTCTTTTGGTCTCCTGACCCCCAGTCTTTGTCATTGTTCTGTTAGAAAGAGAAATGAAATAATGGTTTGCTTGGTGGTGGACTTAAAGCGCATGGAGATGAACATCCATGACAACATGCTGGAGATTGGCTACGGCCTCCTCCTTGTCATCAAACAGCCCGTTGGGCAATACCTCAGCTATGCTACAAACTGCACTCACCACCTCCACCCTCGAAATTGAGTGGGATAGCGTAGCGATTGGTAGCGGTTTGTTGGGTTCTGGCTTCTCAATCAACCTCACCGACCACAGCTTTGGCTGCCACTTCCACCGCACCAGGTCACCTCCAGCCTTCTCTCCAGCCAGGATGAAAGGAGTGCACACCTTTCCTCTTGTTTCTTGGCCTTTGATTGGCAACTGGAGACAACAAGCAGGAGCAGTTTTGAGACCAACTTTCCTGCACCTGCAGTTGGCCTTACAGCCAATCTGCCCCAGCCAGTACTCATCACTTCAGTTTTTAAAATTGAAGCAGTGATCAGACCTGAAAAGTTTTCAGTGTCTTTTTGCTTTTGGAGGCCAATTTTTGGCTGCGCCTCTCGCTTGTCTGCTGCAAGAGCTAGCCTACCTCTTGCGGAAGGAGGTCCAGGACATGCATGTCATCTATGAGCAGAATGAATGCCTCCGCTACTACAATCATGACCTAGGGCAGGCTTTGGAAGGCACTCAAAAACACATTTCACACCTCTACAAGAGCTTGAAGTCTCCCCAAGGACATCCCTTCAGCTTACAGGTTTTGGAGCTCACCGCCCGGAACCGGCAGTTGGCGCAGGAGGTGGCTCACCTCCATTGCCTACTCTCATCCACCATCGACCAGCAGCAGCATCTGATGCAGCTGGAGGCAGAGCTGGTGTCGCTGGAGGCAACGCAGCTCACTCACGCCAAGCACGTCAACATCATGGTGGAGCTGGACAAAGGCGCCACCTACTGCAAGGCCCTTGTGGACATCTATGAGCACATCACCCTCATCCACCAGAAGTTCATTGGCCTGCCCCCTTCCAGTTCCACCGCTCATCTGCTGACGCGGCCTTCAATCAACCTCACCAACATCTGGCAGCGAGCAAGGCTGGGATGGATGAGGGAACAAAGGAGGAGGCAAAGGATGAGGCAAAGAGTGTGGAGGTGACGCAGAGTGCGACGCGGGCATTGAAGGCAGGCATGGGGGTGCCTGGCGTGTCCCACTATGCCGAGGTCAACATTGCCACTAAGTTCGCCACTCAAGTTGCCCTCCAATCCCCCTTACCCTCCTCCCCCTCCCGCAGCAACTTATGCGTGTCAGGACAGAGAAAGGACCTCCACTCTCCCATCCACCCAGCCTTTGAGCGTCAGGTCCTCTGTGGTGCAGAAGGCTGAAGGTATTCAAGCCCAGGTCCCTGCACTCTGCCACCATGGAGGAGCACCTGAGAAACGTTGTGGGAAAGAGGAAGGTACCCCACCGAACAATCCCTTTCCATCCTCATCACACACATCTCTCACACACTCCTTCTTGCACCCTCATCAGCACCTGCACCTGCACCCTCTACTCTTCTTTGTCTTGACAAAGGCTCCTTCTGTAAGCTCAAAAGTGTCCGTGGGTCCAACTTGGGACGAGGACCACGGGAAATGAAGCCTAGAAAATGCCTAGAAAATATATAGCCTCCAACCTTGCTTCTTCACAAAACAGCCTTCTACACATCACAACCTTCTATGCAATTTGTGGACTAACATCCCATCTCAATCAAGTCAACTGCCCAAATAAAAGAGAGATGAGATGATAGAGAAAGCATCCCCAAACAATCCAAAATACAGAGAGGATAGAGAGACTGAGCCTTGAGCTAGGCATGTTAGGAACAAACATTCCTTCCACATTTTCCTTTTCGCAAAAGAACTGAACCTTCAGCAGAAATGCATAGTGCAGAAGAGCTCAAGTGTGGAAGATGCAAAAAGCCAATTCTGAGCGAATTTGTCGTCCAATGCAGGGAGTGCATGCAACCTTTGTATGTGCCCTGCAAAATGGACACAGCAACTGGCGGACTTCTCAGAGACCACAAAGCCAGCATGGAGCGCCTCAATGCCACCCTCGTGTGTGAAGGCACCCAATATTGCTGCTGCCAGTGTGCCCAATGACTGGTTCAGCTCATCATTCAGGGCATCTTTGAACCTTCCACCATCAGCTGCTACTGTGAAGCAGCAGCCCGGGTCCTAGGCTCGGAGCTGGCCAAAGGGCTGGAGGACCAGTGCCCCATCGCCTACAATGAGATTGCCTTGAAGCTCACTCCTGCTAGTAGGGAGCTGTCTCCGGTGACTGTATATGCAGCAGGAGAGGCAGGCAAATATGTGGCTCAAGAAAGGCAGGCTGGAGGAGGCAGTCCACCTGAACAAGGAGCCGCCGCAGGAGGTCCTAGACAGGGACCTCAGTGGATGGAGGCTCTGAACCCAGTGCCTCCAGTGGATTTGACAGGAGACTCTTCAGCCCACCCCAGACTTCACCTTCAGTCAGCCAGCTTTGAAGTGTCATCCACCCAGCATTTCTTTCTTTCTTTCTTTCTTTTCATCGGCAAGCTGGACAGTAAAACAGTGACAAACAAAAGCACTACAGAACAAGTGAGATGGGAATAAAATGGTCACAGATTGAGCCTCACATAGGACATAAATTTTCTTTTGGAGCTGAGGATGACTGGTATTCGGTTCCAATACTTGATGCACCTTTGGGGCCACTGATTCCTAAGTGCACCTGAGGCATTCCTATCAGAAATGAGGTGGCAGTTGTGGAGTAGGTGGCGTGGGTTCACCTATCTAGTAAGCGGGCCAGGACAGATCTGTCAATAATGGTAGGCATTGTACAGGAAGGCTAGATCGCTGTGGAAGTGGCAGCGTTCAAGGCTATCAAGTGCTAGGTATTGCAAGCGATGCTCATAGGAGTAGCTTTTGAGCCTACAGCATCAAAAAACAGCCTTTGAACGGATTCCAAGCTCTTAATCTCTCGCTTCCCTACTGATTTGAAATCTAGCAATTTGTCATGACCTACACAGTCAAAAACTCAGCTCATATCAATGTACAGGGTGTCAGCCCTAGTTTTAGAGGCAAGAAGCTGGTGCCAGGTGGAGAGACAGAGGAGAGACAACATTCTGCTGTCTAAGCAAGGGCTGCCAATGAGGGTAAACAGGAGGGTGGTGGTAGTGAATCTGCAGATTGAGGTGGGGCTGGAAAGCAACACCAATTCATCCACTCTGCTGCCACTATGCCCTGGACAAAGAGAAGTAGGATCAGAGTTGAGTAGGATGAAGCACTTAGGAATGAAGCCTTTGCATTACTATTAGTTCCTGAGGAAAGGCTTTCAGTTCAGCTCCTCTCTCGGACTCTCCAGAAAGAAGAGGCTGGTTGATCTAATAGAGCCACTGGTGCACAGGTGCAAATGCATCAACGCCATCCATGAAAGGCTGACGCTGTTGGAGAAGACTAAGAACAGCTCCAACGCACTTTCATCAAAACTGGACTACATTGTAGAGGCAATGGTGAAGTTTGTCCATGACAGCTGACTGCTGGACAAGCACTGCATCTGTATCCTGGAGGAACACCAGTACCAGGTCTTCAAGCAGCTCTTCTACCTCAATCCCACCAATGGTCTGAGAGCCATGCTGAAGAGGCAGGACATCACAGCTGAAATGAAAGAATTGATGATTTTCATCAGCTAGTGTCATCAGGCAGAAGTGAAAAGGATTTATCCTAATCACCATCTGCCCGGCAACGACTTCTGCTCCTTGTTCATGCCAGTGGAGTGGAAGAACAGACAGATTCTATACTTGCCGGAAGGAGGCAGCTGAGACCTGATCTGGTTCAGCACAGAGGTGCACTGGAATCAGGTGACTTAGTTCAAGTTTGTGGATAAGACTGATGAGAGTAACATTGGTGACTACTTCCACAACCTCACTGATGGCGTCTTCGCCACCTACTTGATGAGCCCTCACTTGCACAAACTGGCGCCTGACATCACTTTCGATGCTCCTCCCCTCTACAACGTGCCTATACTTCAGCCCTTTGCTGCCCTCGCTGCCTACTCAGCCATAATGCCATGCATCAATCGACAGGTGGAAGCTATGCTTCAATTCTCCAGCCACCTCTCCTGGGAGCCAGAGGAAGTGTCCAGAAACATCAAGGAGTACAGCCGATCGTTGACTGGGATTGTGGGAGCAATGTCGGAAGGTCTGAAGGAGGTGAAGAGGAAAAGTGAGGTGGAAGTGAGGAGCCTGAAGGATCGGATTCTGCGGCCCATCTACTTCATGCTGGGAGCGGCGCTGTCACTCGTGGCAATGGTTGGACTCTGCACTGTGATCCTCTATCTTGCCCGCTTCACAAGCTGCGGCTTGTCCATCATCCACACCATCAACAACATCATCAACACCGTTGTCTCCTTGTTCAACAGGTGTTGGCCAGACAGAGGCCCGGGACCTGGATACAGTCTCACCAACTGGATGAGGAAGAGAGGAGTGAAGAACGAGGAAGACCTACCCTATAGCACCACTCTTCTGCCACAAGCTCATCTCCCTCCCTTCCGTCCTCCACGCTGACAAGTGAGCATTGGCTTGCCTACCTACTACTGCCCCGAGGATGATGACACTCTACCACGCACTTCATCCTTTCCTCAACTCACTCCCCAAGATCGAGCGAGTCTTCACAAGGCCTACTCCCATTGCATTCCAATGCCACTCAGCGCTTCCTCCTCCTACGGCAGCCCATCCTTTGCTGCTCCTCTACGTTGGTCTGAGTCGGTGCTGACCTTCTACAACCCAAGCAGATCCAGCTGGAAACGGAGGAGGAGCTGTGCCTCGTGGGCCTTCGCTGAAGCACACAAACCCTACCCCTTTGATTTCTCGCCCCATTCCTTAGATGTATCCCTCCCTATTCTTTGCTTCTAGCAACATTTACTTCCTTCGATTCTGTGATCTAGTCAGTACACGGGGAGTCTGTGCTGCTTCAGCTTCATGATGGACCTTGGATGTCTGCCTTTTATCTTCTCCTATTTAGCTGGCCCTCTCTGCTCTGCCCAGTCAGTGTATGTTCAATTGTTAGATGTAGTAAAAGAAACAGAAGGTGGTGGTCTTGATGGCAGACATGATGCTTAAGCCCTGCTACATCCTCAGCTTCATGCACTAGGCCATCAACGCTCACTTCGGCAACATCGTACAGCCCACCATCCTTCCCAGCGGCTATGTTACAGACTGCCTACTCTCACCTCCCATCCTCGATCTGGAGTGGGATAGCGCAATAGCCCAAGCTAGTTTCATGATAATATGAATCAAATAAATTTCATCACCTTGATGCCCAAGCTATTTTGATTGCTAGCATTATAATGAGATCTGCTAAGAGACAAAAAACTGAAGCGAAGATTCACAATTTCAGTAATATGATTCATTTAAATTTATGAGATCATGCGTTTCATCAGTTAAGCTTATATCATCAGTGGAGCTTGCTTCACTTTTATCCAAATCCCCACCCTGTCCCAATCTCTGACCCACCTGGTGGTCACTCAAAAGGGGAAGTCCATGGTTTTTCAACCAATTTCAAATTTAAGCACAGATTTGCTAATGGGATATATGACTTGTGAACAAAAATTCTCAAGTCTTCTTGGCAATTCTCAAAATAGGGGCCTTGCAAGCGAAGTGGAAGCACAGTCCCCTATTTAGAAACCAACACTCTATTATGGTTTTTGTAAATACAATTGGCTGCCAAATATTTCATGGCAAGTTACAGAGCTGCGAGTAGGCTCAATGGATGCAACAAACACAGAGCTGTAATCAAAAAAAGTTTGCTGAATTTGGTTAAGATTTGAGCAAGTCATGAACAAAAAGAGCTTAAAAAAGTGTCTGTCCATTATACATCAAATATCAGCCATCTTCCTTACGCTGTCCGCTGTCTGCCACAAATTCTGTTTGGCATGGGGATTGGCAATATATGGGGTTACAAACTCAAGGTCACTATAGTAATTTGACCCTGGAGGGTGTCATAGTGGTTCTAAAATTTTTATTTTAAAAAAAAAATTTTATGTCATTATGGACTTTATATGTCTGTCGCTTATCTTTTCCTATTTAGCTGGACCCTTTCCACTCTACCCCGTCAGTATATGCAATTGTTAGATGTAGAAAAGAAATGGAAGGTGGTGGTCTTGATGGCGGACATGATGCTTAAGCTCTACCACATCCTCAGCTTCATGCACTAGGCCATCAACCATGGCTTTGGCGACATCAAACAGCATGCCATCCTTCCCAGCAGCTATGTTACAGACTGCCCTTTCTCACCCCTCATCCTCAATCTGGAGTGGGATAGCGCAGCAATTGGTAGCAGTTTGTTGGGTTCTGGCTTAGCAGCTAGTACCCCTGCAATTGACCTCACCGACAGCAGCATTGGCTGCAGCTTCCACGCCAAGTCAACAACAGCCTGCTCTCCAGCCAGGACAAAAGGAGTGCACACCTTTCTTCTTGTTTTTGGCTACCAAAAGGCAACTGGAGACAACAGGCCTGAGTGCTCGAGTTCAACTGTGGGAGGTCTACAAGATGAACGAGAGGCTCAGCGACTACAACCAGGACCTCGGAAAGGACCTCAAAGGCACTCGCAGACACCTTTCCAACCTTTACAAGAGCCTGAAGGTGCCGCAGGGTCACCCCTTCAGTTTGCAGGTTTTGGAGCTGACAGCCTGGAACCAGCAGCTGACGCAGGAGGTGGCCCACCTCCAATGCCTCCTCTCCGGCACTGTCAATCAGCAGCAGCGCCTGATGGAGTTGGAGGCGGAGTTGGCGACAAGGGAGGCAACACAGCTCACCCACCAGGAGTACCTGGACATCATCAAGGAGCTCGACATCTGTGCCGACCACCGGAAGGCTCTGGCCAACATCTGCGAACACATTACCATCATCAACCAGAAATTCGTCGGCCTCCCTCCCTTCTGTTTCAACTCCGCCACTGGAGACCAGGTGGTCAATCGTGCGCAACAGCGACTAGCCGCCTCCGAGGCCAAGGTGGAGGACAGCACGGAGGAGGAAGGGAGGGAGGAGGCCAAGGAGCCAGTGGCCAAGGAGGAGAGGCCGGTGAAGGGCAGCATGGAGGTGCACGGCACCTCCCACTATGCTGAGATCTCCATCGCCACCAAGGTTGCCACCAAATTTGCCCTCCAATCCCCCTTTCCCCCCTCCCCCACCCTCAGCCTCTTGTGCGTTGCAGGAAGTCAATACCTCCAGCATCACTCTCCAAAGCAGGGGGGCCAAGGCCTCCCCAGAAAGCCACCCACCAAGCCCCCGTCCTCAGCCACAGCTGCCCAAGAAGGAGTCCCAAGAGACGTTGCAGGGAAAGTGGAAGGTACCCAAACAAACCTCCCTTTTCTTTTGCACAGCACTCGCACATCTCTTGCACACCTCTTCTTGAACCAGCACTGGACCTCTACCCTGCACCTCCAACTCTTCTGCATCTTGAAAGAGGCTCCTTCTTGAAGCTCGACCCCGCCCATGGAGCTGCATCTTTGAGCAGGCGGTTGGATGGCTCCCAAGGGGAGTGAAGCTGAAGCCGCCCCAGATCCCCAAGGCTGGAGTGGCGGCAGAGCCCCTGCTGGAAGGCTGAGGGACTGCGGCCGGAGGACGTGTGGTTGGGGCCAGCGCCTTCTACACTCCCCCCTCCTTTCTACGCCCCAAACCTCCCCTTCCTTAGTATGCGGGAGGCTCTGTTGGAGCGCCTGCACTACTTTTCCCACCAGTAGTGCTGCTTAGTAGTGTGTAGTGCGCCAGTCTGCTGGTTTAGAAATATAGCATCCCACCTTTGCCTCCTTGCAAAACAACAATCACTTATTTGCTTCTCGCCACAATTCATGGACTAACAAGTTGTCTCAATCAATTAAAACCCAAAGAAAGAGAGAGAGTAAAGAAAGGAGAGAGAGAGAGAGCGCCCCCAAACATCCCAAATTGCAGAGAGGATAGAGAGACTGAGTCTGAGCTGTAGGCATGTTAGGAACACGCATTCCTTCCACACTGCCACTTTTGCTAAGAAAATGAACCTTTAAGCAGAAATGCAGAGCAAAGAAGAGCTCAAGTGCGGAATATGCAAAAAGCCAATTCCCAGCAAATTGGTCGTCCAGTGCAAGGAGCGCATGCAACCCTTGTGTGCACCCTGCACAATGGATGAAGCCACCGGTGGACTTTTAGGAGACCACACGGCTGGCATGGAGCATTTTAATGCCACTCTTGTGTGTCACGTCACCCACTACTGCTGTCGCAACTGCACCCAGCAAGAGGGCTACTCCTGGCAGAACCTGTTGGTTCAGGTCATCGTTCAGGGCACCTTCAAACCCTCCACCATTGCCAGCTACTGCGAAGCAGCAGCCCAGGTCCTGGGCATAGAGCTGGCCAAGGGGCTGGAGAACCAGTACCTCATTGCCTTCCAGGAGATCTCCTTGAAGCTCTCTCTGGCCAGTCGGGAGCAGTCACAGGTGACTGTGAATCCAGCAGGAGGGGCTGAAGGAGAGGCAACCCTGGAAAGGCAGGCGGGAGGTGTGAGTCCGCCTGACAATGGAGCAACAGCAGGAGGGCCCGGAAAGGGACCTCAATGGATGGTAGCTTGGAACCCTGCACCTCCAATGGACTCAACAGAGGACTCCTCAGCCATGCCGCAGGAGTCCCAGGACAAAGTACTGGCCTACGAGGAAGTCTCGGAGGAGTATGCAAGGTTGACCTTTGAGCTGTACCACCTCAGGGACTACCTGAACTCCTTGGACGCGAAGGAAGAGGAGCATCTGCAGGTCACCAATCACATGGCTTGATTGGCTCAGCAGATCAACGCCTTGGAAGTGGTGCTGGAGGAAGCAGGCAGAGTGGCCTTTGAGGTGGACGAGGCCACACTGTTTTGCGGAGCAGGAGTGACACAGCCCTGCAGCCCTGAAGATCAACAGCACACACTCCCTGCAACCTCACCCCCGCTTCCTCTGGAGGAGGGACCGGAATCCATCACTCTATGTCAACAGCAGGAGAGAGCAATCATCCCGCGTCCTCTGGGCACTCTGGCTGTTGGAGGCCCAGAACCTCCTCCTCCTACAAGTCTCCCGGCAGGCCAAGGACAACTGGATGGCGGACAAGCTCTGGTCCAGCATACAACAGGACATCTTGCCCGCCCTCCAACACCTCACGCCGGCCTGTCAATGCCTCCTAGGAACGTCTACGGGAGTCCCCCCATTTGCCCTCACAGCTCCCCTCCACAGCTTCAACGGCATCAGCTTGCCATCAGCTACCAGGAGGGGAATCGGAGTCCTCAGGGACCTTCCTTTGCAGTGGTGCATGGCAATTTGGCCAGGTGGCGCAGAGAGGTGAGATAGGAGCTCCTGTTCCCTTCCCGCCCAACCTCTGGTTGTCACCCCCCCATCTCTTCTCGCTGCCACTGTCGTATCGTTCTGGTTCCCCCAGCCGCCCATCCTCCCCTTCTACTCGTCCATCAAAGATGGGAGGAGGATATCGACAGGGCCATCCTCACCAGAACCAGTTCATCTTTCGGCCGCCTATCTTTGACCCCCCTAGGGCAATTGAAGGCAGGCCAAGACCCCCTGCCCTGCCGCCCTTTCTGGTGGTGCTGAAGACTGTCCCCTTCCCATCTCCGGCGCACCATCCCACTCTGGCCCCTGCTTGCCATCAGCCTAGGAGGCAATGGTGCTAGTGAGGTGAAGAGTGAAAGGAGGCAGCAAACACAACAAGTTGATGCACCGCCACATCTCCAACCTCATTCCCATCCTCTAGAAGCTATCCACAGCTTCTCCAGCTATCAATGCTCCAGAAGTTCCATGGGGAGTAGGAGCAGGAAGAGAGGGACAGGAAGGAGTGGACCTGGAACCTGAGGTTGACAACGAGGTCACCGACAATGTCCACACCCACCATGGCCAATGCCCCCTCCAAGGACAAGCACACATCCCCCTCCCTTCCACTCCCAGGACCCTTCCCACAAAGGAACCAAAGAAGAACATTCTGAAGCACCAATTGGAAAGAAGGCACAGAGTAGTGTATGAGGCCCTGGATGAAGCAGCACTAGGAAGCCAGCCTACTCAGGACTTCTCAAATGTCCACCCGCCTAGAACTCCTAGGGACACGCAGGCTCTGCTGTCCCTCCGGGAAGAGCTACCAGAGCAGGAGCCCATTGGCCTACACAAGGATTTCATTGGCTTGGTCAGAGGCTGCTACAAGGACAAGGAGATGCTGAAGCTCCGTTACCAGCAGCACTCTGAGGCTCAGCTGAGAGAAGAAGATCTGGCCGATGCACAGCAAAATGAGCAGTTCAGGAGCTGGGTTTTGCAGGACATGTCTCTGCCCAGCTCTTTCACTCGACGCTACTCTTCAGAGGAGTCAGTGACACTGGCCTTGCTGCCTCAGTGGATCGAGAGAGAGAGAGAGAGTGGGGAAGCAGAGAAGCTTTCCATGGTTGCTCCCAGGCATGCTCAGCTTAGTGTGTCTAGGAGGCAGCACCAGCATTGCTCCTATTCCATCACGCAGACAGGTGAGAGCAGACTTCAAAGGACAGGCTCCCACTCCACTCTGAGTTCCTCAGGATCCCCTTCATCCCCTTCAGACACTGCAGAGCCCCCTCCTCCTGGAGTGGACTTCTACATCTGCCCTAAGTTGCTGACAGGGGGAAGGCCATTCATATATCTGGACTTCCACTGCAACTGCTCCATGGACCACTGGATGGAGGATGTCATCTACCACCCCATTGATCTCTATGTCAACCACTACTGCCTTCTAATGGTCCCTGCAGCTAGGTGCAGGAATGAGTTCCAGAACTACCGCACCTACACCTCATTCTTCAACCAATGGTCGAAGGTAGCATGGAAGGACTTGAGGTCAGTGGTGCTGCATGAGTGTGTGAGAGACGCGTGGTGTTGCCTCTGTGGTAGGGCAGCTCTTCCAAGTGCTAGGCATTTACTGGTTGGAAAGTGGACTGAATAGAGGATAGAAAGGAGGCAGCAGCGATCACAGAAGACACAACAATCATAGACCAAGCATCCACTGGGGTGAATCATGGCGGTGACGCAGCTGCTGTTGCCATCCGCCTTCATGGCCTCCTCCTCGGACTCCAGGCTGCCTTAGACACTCGACCTTGGCACTTCCCCGCACCTCACAAGTGTGTCTTGGCTTGGAGGACCTGGCACTTCAGGGACATTCCCCTGGTCCAGATTGGCCCCTACAAGTACTTCACCAACGTCTCCACCTTCCCAGTCTACAAGGCTACAAGACCCTGGTGGGGCTACAAGACCGTCTCCTACTTGAACTTCATCCTCACAGTCAGAGAGGTAGCGGTCCAGCATGAGTTGGTGGTCTCCAGCCTAGGCTCCATGTTGGGCTGCAACACAGAGTGGGAGTTCTGCAAGAAGCTCACATACACCATCGTCCAGGATGAGAGCCCACTGCTCTCCTTCTGCCCCTACAAGCTAAAGGGCACCTACGACGTGGAGGTCATCAGCAAGGATCAAGTCCACATTCCATCCCTTCAATCAGCCTTCTCCACCTAACTTCCCAAGCCTGACTACACCTGGAATTGGCCAGACTTGAAGTGTCTTCCAGCTGACATTCTGCTGTCTAAGGAAGGACTGCCGATGAGAGTGAATAGGATGGTGGTGGTGGTGAATCTGCTAATTGAGGTGGGAAAGGAAAGCAGCACCAATTCCTCTGCTCCACCACCCTTGCACCCTGGAAAGAGAGACTTAGGACATGAGCTGAGCCAAATGAAACACATCAGACTGAAGCCTTCATGCTACTATCAGTTCTAGCTGAAAGGCTATCAGTTCAGCTCCTCTCTCGGACTTTCCAGAAGGAAGAGGCTAGTGGAACCAACTGAGCCACTAGCACATTGGCACAAACACATTGACACCATTCACGAGAGGCTGTTGAAGCTGGAGAAGATGAAAAACAGCTCTGACCCAGTCTCTCCCAAACTGCACTTCATCATAGAGGCAATGACCAAGTTTGTCCATGACAACCGATTGCTGGATGGACATCGCATCTGCATCCTGGAGGAACATCAGTACCAGATCTTCTAACAGCTCTTCTATCTCAACCCCACTAATGGTCTATGAGCAATGCTGAAGTGAAAGGACATTGTGGCTGAAGTGAAGGGATCAATGATCTTCATCAGCCAGTGTCATAGGACAGAGGTGAAAAGGATTTATCCTAACCACCATCTGCCAGGAAATTGCTTCTGCTCCTTGTTCATGCTGGTGGAGTTGTTGATGGATGGACAGATTCTCTACCTGCCTGAAGGAGGCAGTAGAGATTTGACCTGGTTCAGCCCTGAGGTGCACTGCAATCAGGTGACCTGGTTTGAGTTTGTTGATGAGACAGATGAGAGCAACATCAGTGACTACTTCCACAACCTCACTGGTGGCATCTTTGCCACCTACCTGATGAGCCCTCACATGCACCAGCTCACACCAGACATCACCTTCAATGCCCTTCCCCTCTACAATGTGCCCATCCTCCAGCCCTTCTCAGCCCTTGCAGCTTACCCAGCATTGATCGTCAGGTGGAGGCCATGCTTCAGTTCTCCAGCCATCTCTCCTGGGAGCCAGAGGAGGTGTCTAGAAACATCAAGAAGTACAGCAGGTCATCAACTGGAATTATGAAGAGGAAAAGTGAGGTGGAGTTGAGGAGTCTGAAGGACAGGATCCTGAGGCCCATCTACTTTATGCTAGGAGCAGTATTTTCCATCATTGCAATGGTCAGCCTCTGCACAGTGATTCTCTACCGTGAGGGGGTGATTTATGCATAACTCCAGAGCTACTCAATATTTTTTGATGAAAATTTATCACAAGTTGTCACTAATTGTTCACTACATTGTGTTAAATTTCTGTTCTAAACGGGTTCGTTGTCATCTGTTTATGACAATTTTTCTAACATGAGTCATTTTACTGCTGCCCACTTTGCAGAACAAACCTTTTATGGGGAAATACTTTAAGTATGTTCAAGATTTTGACTATCCCTCAATCTTAAAGCATAAAATAATGGCCAAAACGTATTTGGCATTATTTGTTCGATATAGGTGGTGATATTTCCTTTTAATTAGAAAAAAAGTCAAGATTGAAGTCAAGATCAATCATTATGGGCAATGCTGTGCAGTATGATGACTCATGTTAGAACAATGTCATAAATCGACGACATTGAATCCGTTTGGCAGAAAAATTTAACACAATGTAGTGGACATATAGGGGCAACTTGTGATACATTTTCGTCAAAAAATATTGAGTAGTTCTTGAGTTGTAGTTGATTGAATTAGGTGTATGCATAAATCACCCCCCCACGGTACCTCACCTGCTACATGGCCTGTGGCTTGTCCATCATCCGCATCATCGACAATGTCATCAACACCATTGTTGCAGTGTCAGCAGATGCTGGCCAGAACGTGGCCCAGGACGTGGTGCCAGTCTCACAGGATGGATGCAGAAGAGAGGCCAGCAGAGCAATGAGGACTCTCCCTACAGCACTGCCCTCCTCTCTCAAGCTCTGCTTCCTCCCTACCGAATCCCTCGCAGGCAGGTGAGCATTGGCTTGCCTACCTACATCCAACACAATGACAAGGACTCTGTGCCCTGCACGGCCTCCTTCCCAAAGCTAATCCAACTCAATCAAGAGAGCCTGCGCAGAGTCTATGCCCACCACATTCCAACACCAATGAGCGCTTCTTCCTCCTACAGCGGCCCATCGTTCTCTGCCCCCTATGATGGTTGGAATTGGTGGTGACCTGGTAAGAGCCAGAGCAGGCCCTGCTGGCGGTGGAGGAAGAGCTTAATCTCATGGGCCTACACTGAGGCAGCACAGGACTTGACACAGCCTAATTTGGATACCCCCATACCCTCCCCATTAGTTGTCACCTCTTTTTTAGTTATTGATTCAGTAGCAAATCCTTGTGATTTAGTTGGAGTTCGGGGAGTCTGTGCTGCTCATTGTCATAGTGGACCTTGGACGTCAGCTTCTTATCATTGTCGATATAGCTCGTCTTTTGGTCTCCTGACCCCCAGTCTTTGTTGTTGTTCCGTTAGAAAGAGAAATGAAAGAATGGCTCGCTCAGTGGTGGATTTAAAGCACATGACAATGAACATCCACGCCAACATGCTGGGGATTGGCTACGGCCTCCTCCTTGTCATTGAACAGTCCATCGGGCAATATCTCGGCTATGCTACAAACTGCACTCATCTCATCCACCCTAGAAATGGAGTGGAACAGTGCAGCGATTGGTAGTGGTCCGTCGGGTTCTGGCTTCTCAGCTAGGACCCCTGCAATCAATCTCACCAACCACAGCTTTGGCTGTGGCTGCACAAGGTCACCTCCAGCCTTCTCTCCAGCCAGGATGAAAGGAGTGCACACCTTTCCTCGTGGTTCTTGGCCTTTGATTGGCAACTGGAGACAACAGGCAGGAGCAGTTTTGGGACCAACTGGGCAAGATGTAGGGCATCTGGCCACGCCAGTGGAGTGGGACTGGAGAATAGCTGTATGGGTGTCAGGATGGGTGCCATCTCCATGGCAGATGCTCTTGACCCTCCTTGTGGGGATATGAATCTTGCAGTGTATCAGAGCTTGTTGTTGCCCCACTTGCCCCCAGCCGGGCACTGGAATGGCCCCATTCAGCGATGGAGGCGGGCGTACCAATCACACACACCACATCCACCCTCCCTCACACCCCACTCTTCAGTCGCGCTAGACACACTGCCTGCCGCCTTTTCCTTACTTTTCCCCTACCCCTCCCCTTCCTGTTGGAGTGTTGGAAGTCTTGATGGAGGCAAGAATAGGAGATGAAAGCTATGATGCTGTAATCTTGCGCACAAGCGGTCGGTCATTCATTTCGGAGGAGCTAGGGGATGGGTTAGGCCTGTAGAATGCAGTGGACAATCAACCATACTTGTCTGGGGGTCATATGGTTGGGGGGGGGGGGCCCACGTGCGTCCGAAGGGGGGCGGGGGGGGCGCCCTCCTTGTTATTCCCTACCTGGTAGGTCCGGGGGGCGGGGGGTGGGGGGGGGGGTGCGGGGGTCCGCAAGGGTAGGGACGTATGTCCGTCAAGGTAAAAGGACAAAATTTGAAGGAATACTAATAAAAAATGCTGAAAAAAGGATAGTACTCTATACTTTAGAAGGTAAGGAAACAGAAAAGACATTTTTAGGTGAAAAAATTGCAAAAAATTGCCAATTATTGGCGGAAAATTTTTATATTTTAGGACCCCCAAGATCAATTTTTTGCCTTGGCAGACGTGGTACGTCCGCCCCCCCCACCCCCCCCCCCCCCCCTTCGACATGTATGCAATTAACCCCACCCCAGGGCCTGTAGCATTCTCAAGAGGGATTGTGTAAATCCAGCTTTCTTATTTTGGCCACTCACTCCTCCCCACCCATAGTCTGCTCAGAAAATTTTAGGAAGATCTGGGGGGCTGGAACCGGTCTTGGAGCATTTGTAACATTATTTTTTTGGGTAGAAAGGTTTAAAAACGGGGTATGCTGAGAAATTGCGAATTCTCAACGGATTTGGACAAATATTTTTTTTCCTGAAAAGTTATAAAATTTTAGGAGGATCTGGAGGGGTGGAACTGGTCCTGGAGCATTTGAAACATTACTTTTTAGGATAGAAAGGTTTAAAATGGGGTATGCTTAGAAATGGCGAATTCGCAACGGATTTGGTCATTTTTTCTGAAAGGTTGTGTTTTGTGGGGTGTAAACACAAGTTTTGTAGCATGTTTAGCTCCACGGTAACCTATTGCGCTTTGCGCCATAAACTTGTTCTTCATAAATATTTGCATTAGGCCTAGATAAGTTAGCTCACAAAAAGAAACGGAGAAATATTAATCGACAGAAGAGCAGGAGGTTTTTAGTCCAAAATTTCACCTTCGCCAAAGTGCCCTATGTTAAAACACTGGGCCATTTTTGACTGTGGCTAAATTAAGTGCTTGTCATTCGTTTGGAGCACCTCTTTTCGGGACACTTTCTAGCATTTGGAGGTGAGTAACAATCTCAACTGCCCAATCTAAGAAATACCCTTTGATATGTTCGCTGGAAAATTTTTTTTGACATAACAAAAGTGCTACTTCGGGCAAAGAAGGCAAATTGAACAAATACGGAATTCATAAGGAATGAATTTCAGGTTTTTGGAAGAAACCAGCAAAACGTACAGCAACAGCCATCGCCACAAGCTGGCGTCCCACCAATGGGACCTGAGGGAGCTGGATATTATTAATTTAAAGAAAAATTGTGGCGATTTAAACATGGATAAGCCATTTTTTGTACAGTGAAGCAGCATACGAAAAGTTTGAATATCAAACGCACACGCAGTTTTGTTTGCGCAACCCCATAAAGCCTAAACTCCGAATTTCCAATTTCCTTATCTTTGCTTTTACGATGCCTGCACACAATATAGCTTTTGCTTCCTGGTGATGAATTTAGATTTGATTAAAAGTAATTCTAGAACTACTAAAACCAGTTTGGGCAACAAAATTAAAAATTAAAATTACAAATTAAAATAAGGTTTAATGAGAAGGTCGGAAATTTCAAAACCTTGTTGCCCAAAAATACTGGGCCAGAGAAACCACGTCTCAAAATAAGAAAAAAAAGTATCAAATTTTTTTCAAATGATCAAATGATCAAACTTTGCTTAACTTAATTTTTCTCCAGTTTGGCTGATTGAAACAGTCCGCAAATTTATACACAAACTAAACATGGTTGGGCCTACTTTCAGAAAAAAATTCAACTTTCTAGACTTAACTGTACTGGAGATATTTGACCGTGGAGCAGCCCGAAGGGCCGCTCCGCGGTCTATAGAGGTTACTCAACTTTTGTCCTCATATATATGTATATATATGTATATATTTCTGGAAATGCTGTCCACGGGCGAATTCTCAACGGATTTTGACAAACTTTTTTTTCCCTGAAAGGTAATAAAATTTTTGAACTGCCGCCCAGGACTTGGCTTGGGGGCAGTACTAAGTATTCACCCCAAAAAAAGGCGTGGGTCTATATATATATATATGGATGTCACCATGGATTCCTCCATGGTTTCTCAACCGTTTTTGCTCATTTTTTCAGGGAATGTCAGAAATGTTGGCCGCATCAGGCCATGATTGCGGAGCTTGGCGGAAATAATTTGCTCCTGAGCTATGACCCAGAAACCTAATGTTTCAATACCCAAAAAGTGATTTAGGGGTGTTTATTGGGAAATTGGCTCTAATTTTGAGCCCCAGTAGGTTAATTTCGATGCTGGACACGAATCTGGCCATAAAAATAGGAAATTTTTAGCATTTTTACTTAACTCCTCCATCCTGATGTTTCAAAAACCAAAATTGAACATTTCAGCCAATTTGACCTCAATTTCGTGTTTCTGGTATTTTGAAATGAGCCTCATGCTGTGCACCATCATTCTGGCCATAAAATTCTCTTTCAAACCGCAATTGAATCATGCAAAAAGCTTCAGTAGAACCCGAGTTATGCCATTTTTGAACTGCCGCCCAGGACTTGGCCTGGGGGCAGTACTAAGTATTCACCCCAAAAAAGGGCGTGGGTCTATATATATATATATATGGATGTCACCATGGATTCCTCCATAGTTTCTCAACCGTTTTTGCTCATTTTTTCACGGAGTGTCAGAAATGTTGGCCGCATCAGGCCATGATTGCGGAGCTTGGCGGAAATAATTTGCTCCCGAGCTTTGGCCCAGAAACCTAATGTTTCAATACCCAAAAAGTGATTTAGGGGTGTTTATTGGGAAATTGGCTCTAATTTTGAGCCCCAGTAGGTTAATTTCGATGCTGAACAGGAATCTGGCCATAAAAATAGAAATTTTTTGCAATTATACTTAACTCCTCCATCCTGATGTTTCAAAAACCAAAATTGAACATTTCAGCCAATTTGACCTCAATTTCGGGTTTCTGGTATTTTGAAATGAGCCTCATGCTGTGCACCATCATTCTGGCCATAAAATTCTCTTTCAAACAGCAATTGAATCATGCAAAAAGCTTCAGTAGAACCCGAGTTATGCCATTTTTGAAGGGTAACAAAATTTTAGGAAGATCTGGAGGGGTGGACCCGGTTTCCGAGCATTTGAAACATTACTTTTTTGGGTAGAAAGGTTGAAAATTTGGGTTTGCTGTAAAAGGCTCGGAAATTCTCAACGGATTTTGACAAACTTTTTTTCCCTGAAAGGTAATAAAACCAAAAAAGGTAAGGTTTCCCTGTAAGGTAACCAGTCCCGGAGCATTTGAAACATTACTTTTTTGGGTAGAAAGGTTGAAAAATGGGGTATGCTGAGAAATGGCAAATTCTCAACGGATTTGGACAAACTTTTTTCCCTTAATGTCATTAATGAACACTTGATTGGCATGTTCATATGCTTAGTCATGGTGATGATGCATTTAATCAAGCTCATCACCTCCGCGGTCATTTTGTAACTTTCAAAGTTTATACCTGTTTTTATATTAGATTAGCCAGTCATACTTCGGATTCAAAATCGCAATTTTTTTGCTATTTTTCTATTTGTTTTTGCTGCCATTCTGAAAGTGCCATAAAAATGCATCATTATTTACCCGTCTGCAAACTACATCCTAGCAAAATATTTCAGGCTCAATTCTGATAGACAGTGGAGGTGAAGAGAAGTACAAATGTGACAAATGTGTTATTTATGAATAGATGTAAATGTATTGGAGCACAATTCTAATCACTACACTACCGGCATGGGATATAATTTGGGCACACAAAGTCTAGTTTATGGAAACCATCAGCTAATTCTTTTGCTTTTGCTTCGGTGCAATGGCTCTTTCGCAAATTCATTATATATAATTTTCGAGTTTCAGCAATACTAGCCGCAATTGCTGAATCATTCTCCAGAAGAAACCTTCAAAGCTTTTAATCAGCTATGGAATTCAGAAATAAAAAAAACATTTAACTTATATATTGTGTTGTTGAATTGAGCAACTTTGTTTGGCACGTAGTCGTAGAGTGCTTGAATCCTGCGTAGATTTTGCTTGAAAGTTAGCCGATGGTCCCATCGAAGTTCATTGTAGGGCACTTTGCATGAACGCAGGAGATTGTCACCATTACGATCCACACTAAACTTCACTCCTCCACGATTCCTATTTTTGCCCATTCTTCAATAAGCAAATTGAATTGAAACGCCTCTTAATAATTACTTTAGTAGGAAGCACACTGCTTTTGGACACATTACAATTAAAATTTGCACTTTTACAAAAGCATTGCAGGCAAGCACTGGGAGCACGCGAAATCAATAGCAGCCTGGGCCTTATAGTGGAGGGCTGAAGTGGGTTAAAGGGAGAGTGGTCTGCCGGGCTGGGCATGTGTGGGTGGGCACAGCTCAATAGAGGCCAACGTTGTGTGGGGGAAGCGCAGGGTAGGAGTAGAAGGAGGGTTGCACAGCTGGGGGGAGTCATTTGTGGCCGGCACTCATTCTCCCCACTTCAGCCTTCTCTTTCTCATTCTTTTTGCCATAGTACAACTAAGCCTTATGCGTTAAACCAGGCGTGTTTCGTCTTAACAAACTTTAAAATTGGTGACGTTGTTTTGCCGAGCATCGTTGAATATCACTTCTGATTCTATCAGATTTGATTTCAATTGCACTGCTTGGAATTCGACGATTAAAATTGTAAACCAATAGACCATACAATCCTGAGCTTTTTATCACCCAGCTGCATTACAAAGTTCATTTTAGGTTTTTTGTTTTTCCCTTTGCATTTTAGTCGTTCATATTAGCTGTTTAGACAAGGATCTGTTTATGTTTTCAAGCACTTGCAGAAGAAAAAACAAAGAATAACCCTCAAAGACAACAATTTCAAAGAAAACGCATAAGGATGCCGTTTATTTGATTTTTTTTGTAAAAATTGATGATTAGGATAATGAAACAAGCATTGTATTTGACACGTTAGGAAATCAAAACTGAAGAAGTTAATATGGACCTTCATTTAAGAATGTTTTCCAAGAGGGTGGAAAAATCAAAAACATGTTTTTGCAATGTTCCTCCCATTGGAATTTTTAAAAAAGACCTATTCTAGCCATAGTTCAAAATTCGCAATTTCTTTTGATAGATTTTTGAAATTTTGAAAATGACCAATAATTTGACTGGCCATAATTCCATACGAATTATAAACGGCCAAAGGCTGCCTGCCGCGGAAGGCAGGGCAGTCAGAGCTCAGGCATTTGGAGGGCATGGGTACGGAGGCCCTGGAGCCAGAAATTCTGATGCGCGGCCTCTGTTAAGCTACGTGAGCAAATTGAAGAAAGATGGGTGCAAAAATGGGGTAACTGCTTAAGCTTGCCTTGGCCACCCGCCACTTTGGGCAGGGCGCCAGAGCTCCTCCAGCCTCCGGGCACATGTGCTACGGCCCCTACGCATCCTAGCAGGCTTCGCATGCTAGGCTATGCTCCGGGGCCTCTGCACCCATGCCCTACGGCCTCCGGAGCTCTGACTGCCCTGCCCTCCGCGGCAGGCGGCCTGCGGCCATGTAAAAATTTGAACAAGCATAATCTCAGTTTTTAAAAGTTGTATTTTAAGCGTTAATTGGGTTGCCTTGAGTTAGCTAGGTGACCTGTCAACACCCGGCCCATTGAACTGGTTTGAGAACAATAAGCTATAACTGGTACCATTGCCAAGGTGAAATAAGTGCTCTTTTCTCCTGTCTCACTCAATTAACCCGAGTTATAAGACAAAGAAATCTAGAAAATACTAGCGGAATCTGCTTCTTTGACAGTTGCATTTTGTCTTGGCCCGCAGTTTATGGCCTCTTTTCAGGGTGCGCCAAAACAAAATTCTAATATCAAAACAGATTCCACAAGTATTTGCTGTATTTCTTTGTCTTTTAACTCGGGATAATTGATTGAGATAGGACAAAGGAGCACTTATTTCACCTTGGCGATGGTACCTTTTATTTCTTCACCTTAAAAACTGAAATGAGTTTACCTGCCTTACTGGTAAACAAGTATAGGTTAATTAAAGACCACACGAAAATCATTCTAGTTTTTTTGACCGTGGAGCGGCCTAAAAGGCCACTCTGCAGTCTATTGAGTCTATGATTTTTGTTCTGTAGATAAAGAAATTATGTTTTATATACATATGCTTATATAAATATATCTACAGTTTAAACCTATTCCTTACTAAATTTATTCTAACCAATGAAACTTGACTGATTGGTAATGTTTTGAAATATGGTTTCTAACTTTTCTCTAACCTGGCATTACTCATCGATATAATCCAACTGTCTTTTACAGAATGGCAGCTCCTACAAAAAGAGAACCTGAAAA
>JASANA010003519.1:0-13065 GCA_030248095.1 Ptycholaimellus sp. GST1_10 | reverse complement strand
GTCTTTAAAGCTTCCCCCAGAGTTGGAGATTCCAGCGCTTTCACAGCCCTCCACCACAGTCCCAGACAGTGCTGGAGAGGGGGTGGCGCCCCAGGATGCCCTGGGCGCTGCAGCCGGCCTAGACTCGACATGGGGCTTCAGCATTTTGCCATCCTACATCCCACATGACAGCCTTCAACCTTTGCTCCACTGCACTGGGGAGGCTGGAGCCTCTACCAACCCCGAGCCAGTCTCCACCTTCTACCCCTTCTGCTACTTCCTCCCGGCGGACCATCCCGCCTTTCAACTGCAACTCCTCCACCCCAACAGCAGACAGGCCATGCTACCCAGCATCCACGACGATCAGCCAGGCTGCAGCAGCTGGGGTCAAGGGAGGCGGTCAGAATGCGACAGTCAGCAAGGTTCACCAGTCTACATTCCGGCTGGGGGGAAGGCCGAGTTGGGGGAGGGCAGCAGCTGGGAAGAGTGGGGGCAGAGAGAGGCCGCCCTGCACACTGCTGCCGGGGAAGGGGCGATGGAGTGTCAGATTCTACCTTTGGCCCGCTATCTCACCGCCTCTGATAGCCACCCCAGGAGCGTTAGTGAGAGCATGGAGGTCGCTGATGAGAGGGCTGTGGCAGAAGAGGGAGTGAGTTGACGACCGCCGCCTCCTGCTCTTCCACCCCCAGAGCATCCAGTTACTCAGAGCAGAACTTGGGAGACCTCTAGCTCCACAGACAGCAAACCCCCTCGTAAGAAACGCAGACCCTGCATTTTCAACAATTTGGACTCGATCAGAGCTTCACCCCCTTTCATAGTTTTTCCCCCCTCCACCAACCATCCTCAAGCCCCTCTCTATATCAGCCTCCCTACATGCCCCAGAAACTCCAAGACAGCGGAAATACCCGACATGCGGGACCAGCTCTTTCAAAGCGGGCAGGCCAGGGTGCATCCCTCCATTGCCCTCCCAGCCTTCTTCTACCACAATAGCCACCTTCTCCACCGCTACATCCCCTTGTGCGACCTCTACAACTGGCATCTAGTGTTGCCATGCTGGAAATTCATCATCGACTGGCGCCTCAGATTCCAGTCAATATGGAAGGTGTGCCAATTTCTCTCAATTTTCAATTCCCATTTTTCCAGTTTTTAGCGCAGAGTCGAATCTTTACAATTTAAACCTGTCGATGGCATCCTCAATCTCAGTTTCATCTCAACTCTTCACCCAGACGAGTTTATTTAGCTTTGAAAAATTTTTTGAAATTTTTTATAAATTTTTAAAAAATTTTAGCCCACCCCCCAGCTACTATGACGGCCTTTACTTCTCCAAAACAATCACAGACGAGGCCGTCTTCTATAACCATCTGGTTACAAACGCTGCCCTAACGCAGAGGTTTAGCCTCAGTATTTTGCGTTTTTATTTAAAATTCAGCTTTTAGGCTGCTGACACCGATTCTGATCAGGTCAGTTTTGGTCATGGGGATAAAAGAAGACGACATCGACTGCTACCGGATCCTGCGGCGCATGATTGGGCACCACATGCTCAGCTTCAACCAGCAATACGCCTTCTACAACTCCCTCATCAGCACCGAGCTCATTGTCCAGCTCACCAGAAGGCGCTGCAACCGCAACTACACCGGCATCTGCACTCACGGGAGCATCATCGACTGCTGGCCTCTGAAGCCAGAGCCTTCCACTGGGCTGGAAAGCCTGGGACACTTTCTTCACCGCCGTGCCCGCTATACACACATTAGCATTGGGGGCGAAGGGTTTTCAGGTCTCTGAAAAGAGACCCTACCAAATGACAACAGTTTTGCAGTGACGTGCCTTGGCTGTCAGACGCCGTTTGCCACCTTTTCGCAGTCCCCAGGCCTAATTGGACTGCCCTCAGCATCTGGAACTGCGCTCTGGATCCCGTACGACCCTATTCTCTAACCTATCACAGAGCAATTTTTAGAACGAAATATTGGGCTACATTGAAGAGTTTTACGAAAAGGATACGCTGACAGGCTACAAGTACAGATGGAAAAGGTAGTCTCTTAAGCTATAGTAAATTCAGAAATCATTGTCTTTCTATCAAAGGCTCATGAGGACAAAGCCTGGAGAGCGTCTGAAGATTAAGCAACAGGCATACGGGTATTCACAGCTGATTGGGGTTTTTCCTCAAATTTTTTCAAAATAGTCTGAATGCGACCTTTTCATTACAGCTTTACGGCGCTTATTGGCTTGCGGAGGACACTGCCGGCCGTCTGCGCATGCTTATTCAAGAGGCCGTCCAAGTAAACGCCATTCCCCAACCCTATATTCAAGAAAAGGTTTACCGAAAACATCAAGTCAGCATTCATTGACAGCCTCTTTGCTGCAGACTGTGTTCAGGCGAGAGACGGGCTGGCTTAGGGTCCGGCAGTACCTGTGGGTTCGTCCAGACAACTCACAGCTCACTATCCGCCTGGGGCTAGACTTTGCCGTCTGGACTCCGGTTATATCAGCATTTATAGCGACCATCTTTTACAATTTTACTTACAGCCCAAGTGAATTCTATGTGCCATTTGTGAGCCTTTAAGTTTTTTAAATATTTTATATTTTTTGAAAAAATTTTCAAATTTTACAACAATTTTTTTCATTTTACCCACGTCACTTACAAAAGGTACTATTTTTCTAAAAATTAACTCAAAAAATCATATTTTTGAGTTGAAAGTCTCAATTTTAGTCAAAAAACGTCCAATACACTAACATCGTTTCCAATTTATTGTTATAATTTCACCCAATTTTTCAAAAATTTTAGTCACAAACACATGCCAATCAAAAATTTTATACCCAAAAATCTCGTTTGTAAAAAAAATACTTCAATTTTTGCATATGCTTTAACAGATGCTGACGATATTATCAAACCATGTTACGTGAAAAAATTTATGCTGTAAAATTTTTAAAATTTGAAAGATTTTATTTCAAAAATTATATATTTTTAAAAAAACTTAAAGGCTCCATGTCGCATGTACATACTGCTTGTAAATATATCATCAGCTGTACAGTTTTTACATTTTCACTGCTTATCACACTTCGATATTCTCTGGTTAGCCATTTTTCGGTTACGGTGTTTCTTAAAAAAGGGGACGGGGGAGGAGGGTAGGGCCCCCAGCGCCCTTTGTCACCGGATGCCTGCCCCAACCAGCCTCAAACTCACCCTACCCGCCCTCTTTCCAGCCCCTCCCATCCTTTCTTACCCCACTCAGTCATATACCCTCTGAGAAGGCCTTATTGCGGAGCATAGGGTAAAATGGACGATTATCTAAGATATGCCTATTATCGCAAAACACTTGTGAACACTCTAAGCCTGGGCGACTGTAAGTGCTCTTTATTAGTTGTCTAGCGATTGATGAGAGAGGCCGATATTGACCAGACTATATCACGCGATACCAACCAGTCTACCAGGGCATCTACGGTCACCTGGTCCAGATCTTCCACCTGCTGCTGCCAGCCAGCCTTGCCCCGCCAGAACAGCCTGACCCGCTTGGTTCCCTCGTCCTGCACCATCTTGACTGAGCAATAAAATGAGCTGCAGCAGCCCATTTGAGCTGCCTGCCGACCTCCCCATACACGGCCTACCCCGCAACGCAAACCTAAAAATGTACCACCCTGTAGAGCGTGTTTCATATTTGAAATTTCCAGCTCAAATTGGCTGAGCAATCATAGCCCATAGACCTTGTGTTCCTATACTTGGCGTTTCCCAAACAATTTCGGGGTCGTTTAAAGAGCAATTTAAAATTTCACCTCAAATATACAACCAACATCAGTAGGTGAAAAATAATAAAAAAAAAGGTTTGTAATTCATCTTAAAAAGTGTACCACCCTGTAGAGCATGTTTCATATAGACTATTTTGAAATTTGCAGCTAAAAAAGTTGAGAATTGGCTGAGCAATCATAGTCCATAGGCCTCTATCCCTATACTTGGTCGGCTACCCAGTAGCTGGAAATACTCCGAGCTGGAAATACACAAGCATGGCTCGTCTAGAGGGTAGATTTAATATTTTCACCTCGGAATATACACCTGACATCAGTAGGTGAAAAAATTGTCAAAAATAAAAAATATGTAATTCAGTCTAAAAATGTACCACCCTGTAGAGTGTGTTTCATATTTGAATTTTCCAGCTCAAATTGACTTAGCAATCATAGCCCGTAGACCTTTTACCCCTATACTTGACGTTATCCAAACAATTTCAACTCCTATTTATACGGCTATCTAGAGGCTTAAAGTTGGCTTACGCAGGTCACGACGGTGTCCGTCTTCTTAAAGGCCTCCGTGTAGCGGTCGCATTCAGCATCTGTGGCGCCAATGAGGACAACCAGGCGGGCCTCAAATTCATGGCGGCCTAGGCATAGAGGGCTGGTAAAAGGGGGTTGGAACCAAGCTGTTGCGCCAGTTGACGCTGTCACCAAAGAAATCCACCGGCAGCAGGGAGTTGAGTCAGTAGTAATTGCTGCAAGAAAGAAGAGGGTGAATGATAGAGGGCGAGGTTGGGAGAGGGACAAGTGGATGAGTCGTGTATGGTGATCATCAGGCTGTAGCTGCTTGCCCAGTTCCCACGACAGACCATGAGCCCATTGCTCATCTCCTCCTCCAGGCCGCAGGTGCAGCTGATGTGCGGGCTGGAGCAGATCTCAGTCTCGGTGAGGTAGACGGGGTAGGGGCCGATGATGGGCTTGCCGAGCGACGAGTAGGCGACAAAAAGCAGCAGCAGAATCATCTTCATCTTTTCCACTTTCGACTCTCACCCTCCTCTTCTCTTGCAAAACCGATTGCATTATGCCTCTAGAGGGGGCTTTTAGCGTGATTTGCGCATGAAAGTCTTTTTTCACGGAAGCCAAAACAATCCCTCTCCCCACTTAGACAGGGTTTGAATGCGCGCCTTTTTGGGGCCTTTTGGAACTCTGCAAAGTCTCTTGCTCCTATTCACCGTCCTTTCAGCCCATGAGACAGGCCAAGTTTTTTCAGCTTTCTATTGTCGGCAGGCTGTATAAAAGATGCTGGAAAATAGACCAGGCCATTCGCCTTTCCCCCAGCGCCTCCTCTGCACCTCTCTCTCACCTGCCCGCCTGCTGCCAGACCCCTCTCTACACTGCCACCCGTTTCTTCTACGCCTTCTCCATCGTCCTCTACACCCCCGGCCACGGTTCCCCTTTGCACCATGTTGTAAAATGTGGGTGTATGGGTCCAAACATTGCTGGTCCTTGCTGCTGTGTCTAGGCTGCGGCTTTTTTACCTTGCATGCATCCAAAAGCTAAGTGGTAGTAAATTGAAGCAGCTGCTGCGAGCCTGGCACAGACACCCATTGAACACTGCAAAGAGGCTCTGCTGCCGGACGACGCAGCAATCGCGCTGTCCCGCCAAGCTGGAGACGTTGCTGCCACTGGCTCTAATGCTGGCCGCCAACTGCCACTGGTACGCAATTTTTTCTTTTTGGCCCCTGTAAAATGGATTATTAAATTACAGAAGTTGATAAAATTGCGTGATAAAATTTATTTTTAAAATGGGTACTAGAAAAGAATAAAGAATAAAAGAATAAAGAAAAAATAAAGAATAAAAAGAAAAAGCCTTACCCCTAAACCTACCCTACCCCCCCACCCTACCCTACCCCCACCCTAACCTATCAACAGGATCCGGAGCCCTTGCCGCCACCACCACCGCCCCTTCTCCTTCTCCTTCTCCCTCCCCTTCTCCCTCCCCTTCTTGGTTAAAATATGGAGAATTTTAATGCGCATGAATATTTTAGAGTGAATGAAATAAAATCCTTGAAATGTAAAAATATTCCAGTAACTCAAACCATGTATAAAATTGAAATGCTTCATGATGTTGATTATGCAGACCCATTGTTAAGACAGCTTCAGATTTTGGAAATTTTGGAGGCTGCATTTGCAAACATTGTGTCAAATTGTCCTGAAGGTGCGACAGTGCAAATTTTTCTTGTGGGTACTGCCTTGTATAAAGGTTGTATAGCTGGTGAAAGGGATTATGCAACAAATTTAAAATTGTATGCTATTGCTGATAAATTGTGTGCTATTTTAAATAGCGATGAATCACTTTCTTTGCAAGATATTGAAGTTCATTTAACTAAATATATTCCAATAGAAGGCTCAATTGGGGGAGCGCCAATGGGGCTAAAAAATCGAAAATTTTTAAAAATTGCTGATTTTATAAAACATGTGAGATATATAATTGGCCCATATCAAAAAATAAACACCTAAATACATTTAAAATGCTATGTTTTCCTTTGGCGCTGGCTACTGAAATCCATGTGTTGAAATGCCTAAAAGAAGATGCTACAATTAATGTAAATTATCTGTGAAAATTTTTTATTAAAAGTAACCAGGCTGTGCGAGCTGCTTTAAAATTAGTTGGCGCCGCTGGTGTGACACCCAAATTGGGTCCATTTAATTTAAATCATGTGGAAAAATTTGCAAAAGCTGTGCCATCTTATATGCGGCTAATTATTTTTGACGATGCAAAAAGCCCATTATATGATTTTGGCAGTGTAAAAAGTAAATATAAAATTACATTATTTTTACATTTTTTGGAAGATTATTCTAAAGAAATTACCGATTTTCACACTTATATTATCAAGCCTGAAAATTTGAAATTTTTTTTGGTGTAAACGCGCTGTGTGAATTTTGCTTTAAAAACATTGAAAAATCAAAAAAGAGAAAAATGGGTTGTCATAAATGTCCATTTAGCAAATGTAAAATTTGTAGTAATGTTGAATGTAAAAATACGAGTGAAAAATATGGCACTAAAGTTTTTTGTAATCGCTGTTATTTTCACTATTTTACTAGAAAATGTTATGAAAATCATTTAAAATACTGCAGTTTTCGAGCTAAATGTCAAATCTGTGGTCACATTTATGTTGAAAATAAAGAGCATGATTGCTTAAATTTTAAATGCCAAAAATGGAAAAATTAAAATGGCTCTCAACAAACCCAAATTCACCATACGGGTTTTTTAATTTTGCTGTAATGTGGGAGTGCCAATTACATAGCGAAATGAAAACTAATGTGATAATACATAAATATATAAAGGAATTTTTGCAAAAATTCCCCAAAGAAGGCCTGCATTTGCGTGATTGTTTAAAAGGCAGTCGTACCAACATCATTCCGCATTATCTTGTACCTAAAGATCTAGATTTTAATATTTATTATTATGATTTTTGCAGTTTTTATCCAGCTGTCCAATATGGTGTAAATGGCGAAGAATACCCCATTGGCCATCCTGAAATTTATATTGGTTCAGAAATTAATTTTGCGCCACAACCACCAGAATGGTTTGGTTTTGTAAATTTGAAATTTTACTGCCTAGAGATTTATTACACCCTGTTCTTGGAAATACAATTGCTGGAAAATTAATTTTTTATAATTGTACATTATGTGCTATTGAAGCTGTCAAATTTAAAATTGATCAAAATTGTGGCCATAGCATTGACGAAAGAGGAATAACTGGGTCATTTTTCACAAAAGAAATTGATTTAGCCTTAAAGTATGGATATAAAATTTTGGAAATTTATGAATTATGGCATTACCCCACCCGTAGTAATACCCTGTTTAAAGACATGATTAAAAATGTGTACATAAAAAAGGCTTTATCTAGCCCTGTGCCAGGAGATGCTGCTCAATTTAAAAAGTTTTTAAAAGAATATAAAGATTTAATGAATGTGACATTGAGCAGAGAAGAGTTTGTGGAAAATCCGGCCTTGAGAGCATTTGTAAAAGCAGAGTTAAATGCGATATGGGGTTTTTTGCAAAGAGGTGCAATGTTGAAAATAGTGAATATATTACTAGTTTTTCTGAATTGATAAAATTAGAAAAAGACCCTTTAAAAAAATAACCCGAGTTTTTGTAACACCTTGCCAGACTGCCATAAATGTAACATGGAAACCTATAATTGAGCCGCCAAGTAAAACCGGTAATGTAGGACTAGGAGCCTGTGTCACAGCATATGCAAGAATTGCTTTGTACAATATTATTGCTAAATATGGAAAATATGTTGCTTATTTTGACACCGATAGCATATTTCTAAACCTACCTAAATTTATCACACCTCCAGAGTCATCGAGTGTTCTGGGTAAATTAAAGGATGAAATTGATGAAAATTTTAAAGAAAAAGGCGCCCATATAACATCATTTTGCAGTCTTGGTCCAAAGGCTTATTATTATACAGTCCATGATGAAAATAATAAATTAATTGCTGAAAAAATTAGAATTAAAGGAATAAAATTTAATGAAAATACATCAGCTATAATTAATAGAGATCAAATAAATAAAATGGTTTTGGATAAAATTGAAACTCGAGTAAATCAATATTTAATTAAAAGAAATTTTGTTGAGCGTAAAATTTGGAGTGTTGAAATGTTAAAAAGAATTCAATTTCAAAGTGTAAAAAGATTTATTCCTATATTAAATAATGCGACATTAACATCCATACCACATGGTTATAATACTGTTATAAAAATGTGTGATATATTTAAAGGTGCTCAGTAACCAAGATGCCCTACTCTCTGGATGCCATGCCTCTACTGGTGCTGGAGCAGATGTACAAATACCTGGACCCCTTCACCCTCACTAAAATGCGCTTACTTTCAAAAACACAGCTAAATGCTGTAGATAATTTTGCCAAAAATACTGAAATTAAAATTCCTTGGGTAAAATTTTATTTAACGGAAATCGGGGGCAAATTATTTTCTGAAATAACTAGACAGAACCTGGATGCTGCACCCAACCTTGCTGAATATATCCGCCGCTGCCTCATGAACAAAGGACGGGGACCATGTAAATTGCAATTTTTTCTTTATTTTAAACAGTTTAAATTTTTAGTCAAAAACCACAGCTGGAAATTTTTCACCAAGCAGAATCTTCCTGAACTGGATCGCCAGTGGTATGGCTACTGGCTGAATCTGCGCTTTTACCACAGACAAAGCGACATGGAATGGTGGAAAACATTGTCTGGTTTTTTTCTATTTTTGGGGTGGGGAGGGCGTCAGAGGCTCCGGGAGGTGCCCTAGGAGTGGGTGCGGAGGGCCCGGGAGCGCTGGCGGCCTAGCTGTGCAGAGGATGCTAGGCAAACTGCCGGGGGGGGGGGGTGGGGGGGGGGCGGGGTGTGCGTGCGGGTGCCGTTTAGCGCCCGTGCCGGGGGGGGGGTGGCGGCGGCCGGGGGCAGCTCTGGCTGCCCTGCCCGGCGCCTGGCGGCCAAGGCCGGCCTTGAGCGCCCGGGCGGCCGGCCTTGCCCTCACTGGATGACCAAGGTCGGGGTTGCAGTTTGTAGATTCTGGCAGCATGTGAGCCTGCAGCGACTTAAACTCGCCAACCTGTCCTCCTTCAACCTTGTTCCAGTTTTGAGCTCGTTAAACTGCCTGCGCACTGTCTCCGATCTGGTCCTGTTCAAATGCGAATTCTCCATCAGCCTGCGCAACATTCTCCTCCCCGCCATCCACCATCTATCACCTACTCTACGCGACCTTGTCATCAAGTAAATTTTTGAAAAAATTGCTGGGCAGAATTTTACTGCCTAGGTGGTGTCGTGGTCTGGACAGCCTGTGCATTTCACCTGCTGAATTTGCAAACGCCCTCTTTTCTAATCGCAAGGACAGCGTCCCCTATGACATTGCCGTTCGCCTTCGGGTAAGGCCAGAGTGTGAATAAAGCTTGTAATGGGTGCTGATTTAAAAGGACGATGTGGAGACAGACTGGTGCGAGGATCTGGCTGTCTACCTCTTCAAGGTGAACAAAAACATTGTCATCAACGTGGAATCCCCCACCGTCAATTTACTGGTACACCCATTTTTTACCGAGTTTTGATGTAGCTTGAGCTTATTTTAGAGTGAATTCCCTGCGTTAATTTGGAACCGGGTTTTGGCCGCATTAAATAGCGGTGTGGAGCATACACCGGGACATGAGGGGACATGGCTGACCACTATCAATTTCACAATTATCCCCCTGGCCAATTATTCACTCTGTAAATCAGTTTTTGACCATGCCCTTACTAAAAGTGGATTTCAGCACAAAACTATTCTTGACCTTGGGGAGCATAAGCAGGTTGGGTTCTTTGTGGTAAGCGGATGCTTTAAGCTTATTTTTGAGATTATGTATGATGTACTTTGAATTCCAGAAGCCCCTGGGGTTGCGATGTCCAGGGCTTGCCTATCATTTAAAAGCAAAATGCTCTTCATGTATTTGCATGCAGACTGTTGTGATTGCTGAATTTCACCAGTTTTGAATTTTGTCAATAAACATTTTTAAAATTTTCACCCTAAAATTTTTAAAAAATGGGCATTGCCCAATATATCTTGTGTGGTGTGAATGAAAAGTGTGCTGGATGAGAGATTTTTCAGGCGGGATGTTAAAGTCGGGGTGTTTTAAGGATAATATTTTGGATGAAATGGCCCCAAATGTTTTAGAAAATAAAGGTAAATTATTATGTGGAAAAAAATACCCAAATCTTAACTTTGTTGAAATTTGCGGAATAATGATTGGCTATAAACCAGCTAAAGGACCTAGCCCAAATTATTATCTATACATGTCAGGTAAAATGTATGAAGAAGAACGCCAAAAAATTAAAGAAAAATATAGCAATCAACTATTAAAATACCCAAAAGGTGATTACAAAAATCATTTAAAGCGATTGCAAAAAACATTAAAAAATAAAATGAATTTGGAATATCATAATTTAAATGCAGTCAAAATTCGCCAACAAAAAGTTTTATATGCCATGGCTAGATTTAGCTATACATTGGGTAAATATTTTATAGCAAAACAAAATTTGAATAATGCTGATTTTCGTAGATATCAAGATAATTTAGACATGAATGTGTGGTATAAACTTGATTTATTTCTTAATGAAAATATTTTTCAAGAAATTGTAAATATAAATTGTGAAAATAAAATGAATTTACCCAAGATAAAAAATCAATTAAATTTGCTGGAAATCCCTGCAGGAGACGAAGCTTTCCCTGGGCTACCTGTTGCGCGGCATGAGGAGGTTTTCACTTCAAAGAACTGACCAGGGTGAATTTTTTCATTTTTTTGAAATTGAAAATTCCGGGTTTTTTTAGAAACACTTGTTACGACCCTTGTGGGGGAGCAGAGTGCGGCGAGACTTGCGGCGGGGGAGGAGCCAATGCCTTTCATATGGCTTGAATTTGCTGCTTACTAATGATTACTACTTGTGTGTATTATCGGCCAGTAAAATTTTTTAAATTTTCGATTTTTTTAAAATTTTTTGGTCCAACCAATACCTGACCCAAAAAATTTCAGGAAAATTTTAGGAAATAATTCAGCTTGCAGCGGGAAAATTTAAAATGGAGGTTGATAGACCATCGAAAGATAAGCAACCGAAAATTAGTGTAATTTTAACTGGTGAAGGCGGGAAATTTGTAATTACATTAACTCATTACCAACTGGGCCGTATACGCAACGGAGCCACTTCTGCACCGCTGCGGGCTGACGACAAGGACATGGTCGACATCGCCATGGCCCACGGCGTCTTCAAATCGCTAGGACTAAGCATGGGCGACAAATATGTGGTTTGCTGAGGTTTCTCTCGATGCGGGATGTTTATGGTGAGAATTTGAGCGAGAGTCTGGCGTCGATCTGGTGGACAAGCAGGGGCGGCGGGTGAAGACGAAGGCGCCTATCCAAAAGGATTCGCTGGAAGGCCCGCGCAAGGTAAGTAGGGCGCGGTCAGTATTTGTCTAAATACTGATCGTCCCACACTTACAAGCGTCTCTATCGGGAAGCTGTGCGGGTGCTGATGTTTCGCCAAGGCGATTCTGAACCAGGCCGCCGGGACACCATGATTTTCGCGTGCTACGACAATGACAAGTAAGCATTTTGCGCGGCCGTAGGCCGCCTGCCGTGTACCGCGGGGTCAGAGCTCTGGACCCCGCATGGCATGGCACGGCGGCCCCAGAGCGTAGGCCTTTGGAGCTCTGGCCCCCTGTCCAAAGCAAAGGCGGGAAAAACTTGTGTGCATTTTTAGCTGCTGCTTTGTCAACCGCTACGGCGAGAGCCTCTTCACCACCCGTGAAGACATCCACGCCAAGGCCTACACCTACCAGATGCAGGATGATATTCGTGAACACAATATTTACTGACTCAGAAAAGAAAAAAATAACCTACCTAGGGCCTGGCTGTAGTGTGGTGGTATGGTATTTGTGCTGCTTTAACCATCTATTTGTCTGGCTTGTGCTTCGATAGAATAAACTGCAATGGAATCATTCTAATGAACATGATTGAAAATCAGGCGCATTTTTAGCTACTGGCTTGGGAACCGCTCTGGCGAGAACACCGCCTATGATGGTATTATGGCCAGAGCCTGCGACTACCAGAAGCAGAACAAGGATCGTGGACAATTTGTTTTCAAATTATTATCAGGAAGATCTGCTTGGGACCTGGTTGTAGTGGTATGGTATTTGTGCTACTTATAGCCATCTATTGGTCTGGCTTGTGCGGCGATAGAATAAATGTAATGGAATCATTCTAGTGAACATGGCTGAAAATCAGGCATTTCAGAATTTCCAAGAATTTTCTGTAAATCGTAGAAGGCGGCCTATTGATATTTATAAAATCATACAATGTATTTTAATGGGTCTTACTTTTTCTACGCTAATAATGGTGAATTTGCAAATAAACTTTATTAGTAAGAATAAAAACTGGAAAAATATTAGCGCAATCTCAGAGGAACTAAAATTGCTAAATCTAGGCCTAAGTTTTATGGCCAGTGATTTCCAAGCTCTCCAGATTGGGAAGCAGGCTGATGCCCCAGCACCGCAAAATGTCCCGCAATCTGCCCCAAAATGTATATATAACAAGTTGAATACTACTAGAAATTTAGAGGTTGGTGTTTGTAAAATGGCTCCTGATACCGCAAGCTATATTGCGGTAAATTACAATGGGAAGGTTTTATTGACTTTTAATGCCCATGAAAGCTATAAATTTTTGATATGGCTCACCCATTGTAACCCTTTTATTCTAGAACGGCCTAATTGCACTGTGCTCTTAAGTACATGATGATAGGTGTTATAGAAAAGTGACATTTTCACCTGGAAC